>JAHLSL010000038.1:1835092-1889808 GCA_025920805.1 Petroica traversi
CGCTCGGCCCGCCGGGGTGGCCCCGGCCCCTCCGGAGAGCCGCCCGCAGCTCTGGGCAGGCAGGGCAGGAGAAGGGGGTGCGAGCTTCGGCTGTAGGTGAGCAGACTTTGTCAATGTGCTTTTAATATATATGTTTTCTGGTTTGGTTTTTGGTTTTTTTTTTTTTTTTTTTGGACTTAAGGAGCCATCGGATTTCAGTTGCGTGCTCTGAAATAGGTGCTGATGGCAATAAACAGACTCACGAGGTGGAAGTTTGTTTCTCAAGAAGTTTACTTTTTTTATCTGATAGGCATTGGTAAATTATTACTCCTTTTTTTTTTGTTTCCTCCGCTAATTGTTGATCCAGCTGTTTACAGGGACAATTCACTGTGCTGGTATTTTGGTGGCAACCACTGCTACAGGCTTTCAGACTTGCTGAAATGAAAATCCTGCATACGCATTTGTAAGGCATAATAAAACATAACATTAAAACCTGCATGCATGTTATGTTTAATCAAAGACAACTCTTAGGCATTTAAGTGGTGAGATATCTTACTTTAGGTTAGTTAAACTGGTAGTAAAATGATTAATATAATCTGATCTCTTTCTAATAATAATAATAATAAAACACTCATGATTCTAAATAAAAGTTGTTTGGCCTAAATCTTTGCTATCAGAAAAGAGATATAGCATATCTGGGAACTCAAATTTATGTCTTGCATTGTGATAAATCTTTATGAGAAACTGTGTTTTAAAACAAACTTAATTACAATATACAAGATATCCTTGGCAATGGATAGTCCTCAATAAAACAGAGTTTCTTGAATTTTCAGTTTTTGGTCTCAAATGATTAGTGTGTTCTCCATGTAATAACTTAGAAATCAGATTGAAAACAAATGACATTTATCTCTTCTAAGGCAAAAGACTGAAAGAAAATAGTTACACTGAAGTGCTCTAGCCTAGCTATTCACTATCCTGCTATTGAAAATCCCCTTTTGGGCTAGGGTGATGGAGTAAGTTGATCAGGTTCTAAGTCTTAAAACTGAGCCAAAATTCTCTTAGTAATTCTTCAAGCTATCATGAGGGTAGGGTGACTTGTTCTTTCAGTCCCTTTCTTCTGATATGCATCCTTGTTTATTAAAGTGATAATAGGCAGTGTCATTAAACATTTGTGCTTTACAGATGTTCAATGAGTTATGAACGATTATGGTCAAATATAGGCTGCATTTAGTTTGCATTGTAATAAGGTCTGTGTCTCAGCCTACAAAAGTTTTGACTTGCATATATTTTTGGAAGCTGTTTTTAAAATTACCATTTAAAATTTTAGTCAAGGATAGCTGATTTAAATGATCCAATTAAAGAGCAGTCAGGCATATTTTAAAAGAGCAACAGGTCTACTTTAGTCAAAGAATATAATACCCACTCAGAAGTATATCTTTTCTTTCTTCTAAATGGGAATTATACAGTACTGTATCAGAGGAATATTTTTAGTGAAGGTATATGGTGCAGGGAAACAATTTTTTTTGGCCAAACACTTGAGTTGCTTTTATTTTAGAACTCATTATTTCATATTGTTCAAGGAGAACTTAGGTAGTGTTCTGTTTAAGCCACTGCATAGTTAGGGTTGAAGTTTGATGCTGTTGAATGCCTAAGCTCCTGCTGATCTCAGTGAGAGTAAAAAACAATCTTCTATTCATGGAAAGTAGCGTCTGCTAAGCTACCCTTTTTTATTTTGTCATTGATAATATTCATACCTTCTGTTTCTCATTTTTTTTTTTTTTGTGTACATAGGAATCTTTGTTGACATGCTAGAGCAGTCCTGTTGCAGGCCTGGTATCTCCTGTGGCCTTTTCCCCCAGATTCGTTGCATTTGTCTGTACAATACTACTCTATGTGTAATAGAACTCAGCGATAGGAGGGAGAAAAATTAACTTTTCTGTGTCGAAAGACATTTTACTTACTAACAGTGAGGATGTCAACTCAATGTAAAACCTAATCAAATATTCTTTTTATCTCCAAAGTGAACATTTTTTGCAAACTTTTTCCCCTTTTGGTGTTTTTACTCTGTTTTTTACCTTCCTTTTGAAAGAACCACAACTAAGAAATCTTTTCTTTCTTTAAATGCAGTCTTTTACAAATGTGGTAGAAAGGCTCATTCCAAGCGTCCTTTAAGTGCTACATGCTTTTTAGGCATTCACTGACATTCAGATGAAACTTCAAGTCTATTGAATGTGATTTGCATACGTGCAGTATGATCCTTCACTCCTGCCTTTTTGAGGAAAGTGCAACTCTGTTGTTACACCAGGGGAAAACTGGTGTGGGGTCAAAGTCAGGGCCATATAAGTTTTAGGTGTTTGATAATCAAAACAGTTCATGAATTCTGTTTTACATCTTCACAATTGTTGCCTAGTAAGACCTTAAACCTGCTCTGGTTAAAAAAAAGAAAAAACTTTCATTGAGCTTAATGGGAGTTTTTGCCTCAAGGGCTGCTGGCAGGATAGGTGTCTTAGCTCCTCCTAACCTTAATTTGTAAGAATGGCCAGGAAAAAATAAACAACAAAAACTTAATACAATGAGTTGCCTTACATTTCCCCTACTATACGGTTGTATTTCTTTGATTAATTTCCTTTCCCCTCACTCACATCCAAGGCTGTGATTGTTTTTGGTTTTAATTTTTTTTGCACACTACCTATACCAATTAACTGCCTAATTAGTTTTATCTTCTCTACATGGATGCAGTGAATTTGTAAGAGAATTTCACAAGCAAGTAGTTTTTTAGTGAGTTTAAAGTAAATAGAGTTTTAAAGACCTATTTTTATATTCAATATAAAGCACAAATGTGCAGAAAATGTAGAATGACTTACAAAAAGGGAAACAAAAGTTCATAATATTTCATGTATAAAAGTAATACCTTCTGTGGGGTGAGATTCTCTTAGAAAACCCAATACTTATGCCAGTGCAAAGATAGGAATATTTTAAAAACTCTTAGAAAAAATTGTGATTGACAGCAATTTAAAAGGAATGACTTCTGTAGTTATGAGGAAACCCCTAAAGCAATATGGATTAGAAGGGGTGAATGGTTTTCAATGATGAACAACAACCTGGAAGTGTGAGAATGGAGGTTTCAATCCTTATTAATTAATCAAATTTCTTCTTCTGTGGTTAGTTACATCTGGATTTTCTGTGAAGTGCAATCTTGCAGGATGAAAAAGTACAAGGGTGCCAAAATTCTAAGACTTGTGAAAGTTCAGAAGCAGATTTGATTTAGAATTATTGAATAGGGCTTTAGATTTTGGTAATTCACACTTCCAATAAAATCAAGACATTGATTTACTGCTTGAAGAAATTTGATCAAGTAATAATGATTAATCCGGGAACTCCCATTGTCACAATTTGTTTTCATTTTCATCATCCTGCTTATCTCCAAAACCAACTTGCCTCAACTCCTGGCAAAGCCAGGGAGAAGAGTTATATGCCATTGTTAGTTCATTTACAATTTGTATCTGGTTTTGCTCTTGTACATATGTTGGCGTTTTGGAGTCTTTACATAAATGCTGTGATACTTATTTTTTCTTTCCTTTTATTTTTTGGTGGGCTGTTTTAAAATGGAGGCCTGTTTTCCAGTGTGGGACTTTTGATGGTTACAACATTTCAATGATGTTGCATGATGGCCACAGGTGGGGGAAATTGAATGTTTTAGAGCAGTTTTTTCAAGCATGACACTTTTAAAATTTGTAATTTCAAAGACTTTTCAAGGCCACATGAAATTAGTTTTCATAGCCACTCCAGGTCTTGGGGGGGAAAAGCTGAAAAGTACTTTTGTTTAGAAGTCTGAGTGATGGTGGGGGGGGAAACCTTTTCTTGAGGTTTTTGCATGCCAGTGCACGGCCTATTGCTGTGAGAGAAGGAAGATGGTAAGGCTGCTTGAGGCAATGCACTGGAGGACAAAGTGTTTTCTAGCACTAGAAAAAGAAAATGCATGGCAAAGTTTTGTCTTCTAGTAGACTATATAGCATGCAGAGTTTAGTATGTGTCAAAACAGTGTATGACATTGCTGTATCAAAGTTGTAAAATTAAGCATTATTTATTGAAAACTATGTATTTTTTTTGTAAAAACCTGATCACCTAGAGGATTAATATCAGTGACTTGTGCTAGTGCTACAAACTTAACCAGCTTCTTTACTACAGTACTTGATATGCAGTGTTAATGCTCAGGGTTGAAACCAGTCCACTCCAATGTCTTTTTTTGCAAGAGTTTTTAAATAAAGGAACAACATAATGCAATTGTTCAAAATACTCTAATAAAAACGTGTGATCAATCTTCCTATGTGGTTTTATGTGGATTTTTTTTTCTGGTGTTGCATTTGGTAAATGCAATTCAGCTATTACAGTGAACCCACTCCTCATTCTGTGGGCACCTAAGGCCGAAAGTTGATGGGAATGTGATATCTTTCAAAAAAAACCCTTGACAGGTAGTTATGGTCCAGGTAGTGTGTACTAAATGCTGTTCTGGGCATGCCTGAGAGACACTGAAACACAGAATATGCCAATTAGCTTACTTCTTCTTTTCTGGTTAAGACTCTGGATGAAACAATAAAGTGTTTGATGACCAACATTTTTAACTTTGCTTTGAAGTTGACCATGAAAGAATGAAATAAGATGGATTACATGCCAGCAAACCCCATTTCTCTGTATCTTTTTCTACAAACAATTTACCATCTAAATGTATTTTGGCATAGAAAAAAAATCATTCTGTATTAAGATTATAGTTATTAAAATGTTTTTATGAGAAACCTGTAATCAATTCTTGAAAGTATAAAAAGGTGTTTTTAATGTGTTTATGTGGTGAAAGTTTGTTGTATATTAAATATTGTTTTATAGAAATGATGGAGTTATATTGTTACAAATTCAAAATTTGTAATTAATACAGGCAATCTATTTCAGAAATTAACCTGCTAGAGCTCCTGCCAGTAGACATATTCCCATATCCCAGGAAATATACAAGACATATCTCTCAGTTGTATTTAATGTCTGTACTTCTGCAAGTTTACATGGGGTTGAAAATATCAACTGATAATACATTCCTTTCTGCTGGGGGTGGATTGTTGGTTATCCTTAATACCCAGGAAATAATAGAAAAATTCAAATAAAATTCAGCTGTGGCTGATAGAAACCTTTAGAACTGGGGAGAGTCAACTCAATAAATAAAAGATTCCAGATAAGCACAGCTCTTCCCATTTTTCCTGTTCTTTCCTTATCCCAACAGTTAGCTGAATAACTCATTTCTCCAAAATAAGCAATTCTTGGATGTCAAGGGATTTCTGTTCAACTTATCAGACCTAATGGGAACACAGAAAGCAATCTATATAATTTCAGGAGTCTGTTGTAGTGGTATATTTTCGTGTGAATGGAGATGTGTAACTGATGTGAAATAAGGGTTTGAATGTGACATGTCATAGTAACCATAGGAAGTTTAAGCTGATCATTGTAAATCAATGAAATAAAATCTTCATATACAGCCATCATACCACTATCCTTTCTGTACATAACAAAGAGGTTTCAAAAAAACATTTTTGAGGTATTTTAGAAGGTATGGAAACAATGCTCTGAAAGTGTTCCATGATACTTTGGTTTTTGTTCAGGGATTGGGAGGTGGAGGTTGGTTGTTTGTTTTAATTCCTATGGAGTTTTTTAATTCCTATCAGAGTTAACCAAAGACAAACTAGAAATCTAGAACCGACTAAGGTCACCTCCATGCTGTGTCAAAGGTGCCGAACTGAAGTCTTCTCTTTGGTTCCTCCTGAGTGTGAACAGTTACTACTGCTTTGGAAGGTGAAGCTTCAATTCTATGTCAGGTCTTAATGCCAGAGGGAATTTCTGTGTGGCACATTGGGAATTTTCCATATCTAGTATTTGAAAGTGGTTTTGGATTTATAAATCATGAGTTATTACATCTTAAAACTATCACTGTAGAGGTACAGTGCAGCCTGCGTGTTGGCTCAGTTTTATATGGAAGAAAGGATAGAAAGACATGTTTTGGGGAAAAAAATTGGCATTTCAATTTGAATGCTATATTCTCAACTTTGAATGTTAGATCTAACCCTAGAAGAAATGTGTGAAATCATGGACTGTAGGTGACATATATCCACACAGATACCCACACACATTTACATTGTTACAGACTTAACACAGGCAAATACATAAGCATTTGGATTTTCATTAAAATACGTGCTGGCTGGATCACTCTAAAAGGCTAAAATGTAGTGTCCATTAAAATCTATAATCTTAAGTCCTGAGAATTTCATGACATTTTTGTCTGTTAGACTTAAAATGTTGTCCCTGGATTTTTGTAAGTTTTAACACAATCTTTTTATAGCCTATTAACATTTCGATAGAATAGCAAAAAATCCCCCAAACCCCCCCCCACCCAAATGTATAGCAAAACCAAATTAGAATTAAATCACACAAAACCAAACTCGCAAACCATCCTCAACAATATCTCCAGCTCTAGAAATACTTCCCACAACAGTCAGAGTAAAAGGATCTTGGCCCTTTCCCTTGAAATCCGATTTTATATTTATTGGCATTACTCTGATATTTGCATAAGCTAAAGCATCTATGATAGAAGAGTGTTTTCTTCAACTCTGTAAATTCAATTAAAAGATGATCATCTTCAAGCAAAATTGACTCACATATATACTTTAAAATACAAGCCTTACTTTCTCAAAATATAGTGTTAACAAATACTGAAGTGTACACAGGGAATGAAGCAGGATTCATCTGTACACAAGAACAAGATAGCCCATGAAAGGCATAGCAAAAAAGAAAATTAGATCTCAGTTATCATTTTCCTGCTAAGTTTGATACTAATGTGACATTTTGGCATTTCACATGTACAACTAGGTGAGTTTCTTCTTTCTCTAAGACACCAAATATGCATAAATAAATATGCAACAAATTCGTCTTGAGATTGCTTTCTCTAGTCAGTGCTATAAGAACTTAGATTTTGTGTCTGTAAAGTAGCTTAAACTTGAACCTAGCCTTTACTTGATGAGACTTCCTTTGTCCGCATAATCTAACTGTAAAAATATTCCCTAAATCTCTTTAAAGCCTGCCTTTCATTCACCTAATTTCATTCACCTAATTTCATTCACCTTGTTCTTTTGGTGCCCATACTCTTCAGGAATCAGAAACAAACTGCTTCTCTGACAGTAGCACTCTTTCTCATGAGTAGAAAAAGGGTAGCAGATCACTGAGAAATGACCACCCATTTTCGCCCCTGGAAACTTTGACTATTATCTCTTTTCTGACTAGGAGCAACAAAAAAAAAGTTTTGTTTTTCTCAGCTATTTGTGGTCATTCATCAATTGTGCATTATCAAATCCAATACTGTTGCAAAAGATTCATTGAATTCAACTAGATTTCTGAAAGCCACCTACTTAAACTACTAAAACTATCCTGTTTTTGCCTAAAGTTTGCCTGAAGTTGATGTGAATTGTTCCATAAACAGAATGGCGGAGTGTTAATATCTGTAAAAGGGAAAATAACAGCAAAAATACCATCCCCACTCCCCCAGATAACTGCCTGTCTGAAATGTGAATCTTGATGCAGCTGTGGTGACCTGAGACTTTTCCAGCCCCAAAGAAGAGTTTTTGTGAGTAGACACTTCTATGTATTTCCACTATATTAGTCAGTCAGATGTAAAATATCACATTTCCACAAATGTATTTTGCATTTGCAAGACAAGCAAAAATATATACAAAGTCACATACAAATGGAAATATTTACAGTAATACTAAAGACATTTGAGCAACTATGGCAGTAGTTTTTCAAAAATATTTATCTTTGCTTTCCCCACATCAATCTCTTGCACACCTGTTATCCCACTAGCCTTTTCCAGAGCATGTATTTTTTTTATAAATGAAGAGATATAAATATTGATAGGTATCACAGTCTTTCATGCCCAAATACAATTAAGCAAGCATTACGAAAACTGCTGTATCAGTCATGCAAAGTTAAGGAATAAAGTAAGAAAAAACTGCAACTTTACTCAAATCCTTTCAAGTCCATACATTGCCACAAGAACAAGTGTCCCAAGTAGCACAGTACCTAAAGGTTAGACACCTGGCATCAGCTGTACACCCATGGTAGGTTTCTGAACTCACCCTTTGTGCTGGGTGAGGAGCTGCCTGCAGCTTCACTGAAAAACGGGATGTTTGATGTCCCCAGTATCTGGCTCAGGATTTCACATTAGATATCTCTGTTCACTCAAGGGCTCAATAACAGTTTTATTCTGATGACAGGTGCCAAACTATTTCAATAGGTATGTTATTCTGTAGGTAGAGCATGTGAGTGGGAAATAAAAAGCACTGGGAATAGATAGAAAGCGCATCTAGACTGAAAAACTAAAGCAGAGTCAGCACAGAGTCCAGGCGCTGGAACTCAGCTGTCTGTATTGTTGAATTGCTAGAAGACAAAATCCCTGACATGCTTTTGGCTGGTGAATGCTAGTGCTCTTCCAAAAAATCACTGGAACAATTTGGAAATTAACATGGGCCAAAGATCATTCCCAACAGGCAGTTTGGATTCAGACACTCTGTTTTGGAAAGTAAGAGACTTTAATAGCATAGATGTAGGCAGATCATGCCAGCTGGCTTCTGAGCTAGGGAACAGACCTTGGTTTAATTTACTACTGCTACAAGTTACAAACCCTCTTTCTGCAGGATTTTGACCGTAAATCCCCTATAATTTTGGAGAATACCTAAACCTCAATCTACAGAATAGTCTCAGAGAGAAGCTGTCACCACTGAGTATGTTCGCAGTGCAAAAATCATGAGGCTAAAGGCAAGGTAAAAAAGAATTTGCCCTAAAACCTCCCCTGCTCTATAAAAGACGTACTACCTCTCATTATATACAGTGTCAGTTCTACTGCTGTGACACTCTTGTTTACATGGGTGCTCCTTCCTAATAGGAGGAGCAAAGAATGAGACTATGGATGCTAATTTTTTTAAAACTCAGAAATTTCTTAGAGAATTTCAGATAGGATGAGTGCTCCAGCTCAAAAAAAAAATGGTAACAATTTACACTGTGGTGCCTTCACTCCCAAGAATCCAAAATCACTTTACAAATATTGTTGGCCAATTCTGTTCTTCCCTTGTAGTCAAAACACCTACTGAAATCAATTGTAAAATCACTTCCATTGAATCTCCTCCAACTGCAGAGCTGAGTGAGAATTTTATATGTTGAACAGCTATAGAACTGGAGCCTTGAAATTGCTTTTTAAATTATACATAAGAATCATACAGTTTATGTTCTTCTAGCACTCTCACAGTTAGTTTAGACAATATTTTCATAAACTGCACTCTTAGGAAAAGAAATCAATCCATCTGGACTAGATAAGAGACAATCATTAAGTATTTTCCCTGCTTAAATATTAACATAAATTAGTAAAATTGATTTAGTGTCCTGAGAAAGGAGCGCTCCCTTGGTCAGTACACCAGTTATGGTGATTCCTGAATTTTAAAAAATCCTATCTTGAAACATAAAAGTTTTTGGGCTTTTTCCCCTCTTTTTTAAATGCTAACAATAAGGGATGAAACTAAATCTTGAAAAGCATAAAGGATGATAGAAATTTCAGACTCATTTGGCTTATTTACTGGTTTTGAATCAAAATGGTGCATCTGCACTGCAACAGAACTCATGCTTTTTTTTCTGATGTTCAGTGATTTCTTAATCTAAAAATGTTCCACTGGTGCTAATGGTGGTTTTGACAGAATAAATACCATCTGAGTTTTAAATCTGAATTTAAACATAGGCAGGAAAAACTGTAGAGCAGGCTTGCCTTGGAAACAACAGGAAGAAAACTAACAAAATTAAAAGTGAAAGGCAAGACAGTTGTCTTGAGCTGCCCATTGAGCTCTGTATTTTCTGGTTTTTAGCAAAAGCATGAGAGAGCTGCCTCAACAGGGTAATTTCCAGTGTGCCCTGCACACTGAGAAGTTGCCTCTGCTGCTTGATCCATCAGGATCTGTCCTAGTTAAACAATTTCTGAGAAATTTATGTGCCTAGAGCAAGATGTACCCCTGGCTTCATATGGGGCACATGACAGTTCCCATCTCCACCAGTTCCTCATGGTGAGAGACTGGACTCCAAGGGAAAGACAAAAATAAACGGTAAAACTTGGATTTACAAACTATGAGGGTAGGGACATGCAATCCCACATCCATGCTGGCATTCACTCCTAACTGACTGGAGGTGCTTGGAGGGCTGGGTCTCTACATTGCACTTGTGGAAAATGAGATCCTGAGCTAAGGAATGCTCCTACTGCCTGACACCAGCCTTTTCGTAACTTGCGAGTTCAAGAGAAAATTCAGTTATGAAAACTTATTGCAAATAAAAGTGACTTTTTTTTAATGTATCTTCATACAGCTCTGTTTGATTCCCCCAATGATTTAACCAGCAAAAAAGTTAGAACAGCAGCAGATTTTATCCATTGTATTCTAGTATTCAATTAATGTGAAAGTACCTTTCTCCAGCCACACTCAGAAAGTCACTTTGTATGAAACTGGAGACAATATGTATTGAATAATGACCTGATATTGAATAAAAATTCCCACTAGTGCAGGATTAGTAGCCTTAACCATTAGCAAGTTTCACAAAATGCTAATAAAATATTTATTTGGCTATTACTTTTCTTGACCTATTAGTTCAGTTCACTAATGGATTCAGTCTTTCCAGACAGAACCTTATACTTTTATCTGAAGCTTAGCTAGCTATTTTCCTCAGTGATGATACTGAATTTTTGGCCAGATATATTTTTACTCTATAAAATTTGAAGTGTATCTATACATATATATGCACACATGTATTTAACATTATGAATATATAAGATACAAAACTAATAGATTCTAACTCAAATATTTTCAGGTATAGATGATTTAATAGAGATATTCACTAGTTGGTCCAGCGACCACTGGTTTAGAATATTGCATTAAGAGTCAGAAACTATTTACTTATACTTTATATTAGGATAGACTAGTCAAATGCATGCTCCCTGAATAATTCCATAGGTTTTTTCCTTTATCTAAAATTCTCCTCTAAGTACCTTTTAATGCATCTTGATTCTGAGAGTCTCCTTGCAGCGCATATCACTCTCATTCATATTAATGTCCTTTTTTGCATGTAAAAGAACTGGGACGTTGAAGGCGATACATATCAAAAAGGCTTTTTGAGACAAGATTCCCAGAATTCAGAATTTTTGTCTTTTGTGTGAAACATAAAGCAAGTACTCAAAGTACCATGTAAAATACATTATTATAAAAGTTATTTCCAATTTAATTTATATGGATTGTGGTTTAAAGTGGGCACTTAGTTCTGTGTATATAAGATTCCTTGGATGTTAAAATTGTAGAAAAAAATAAACTTGATTCCATCATAAGTTTTGACAAGCCTTTAAACAGAGGGAGTATCTGGTAAGGACTGGTAGGGTAGCAATCAAATAGAAATGTGTTCTTCAAGGGAAGTCACAGCATTTTAAAAAAGGGCAGCCACCAAATCCCAGCTCATAAAAGTTGTCAGGGACTGGAAATTTTCATTGCCTCCCAAGAGCTGCTTATATTGTGCTCAGCTGGGAGGTTGTGCGTGGGAAGGATTTCCCAGTGCAGTGTAGAGAAATAGGTTGCCCCAAAATACAGAAAATTATTCAATTGGTTTTTGTCATACTCCTTCCAGTAACTTTTTGATGTGATTCAAAGATTTTCATAGTTTGTATATGTAATAAATACAAACAAATGTAAATAAAATAACCTTTTAAATGACCTCTTACTGAGAAAATATCAGTTTTTAAGAACCTCTTTTTTTTTTTTTTTCATTTAGAAAAACAGCAGTGGGTTGGGGTTGTTTTTTGTTTTGATTTGTTGGGGGATTTTTTATTTGTTTATATTTTGGGGGTGGGTGTTGTACTTGTTTCTCTTCTCCAGCCTTTTTGCTACTATTTCACTCTATCACCACTTCACCTTGGCTTCATTAATCTCTCCAAAGCTAAGTGTTAGACATCAGACATGTAAAGTACTATGGGAATTCTTTACAAACAAGGCGTAAGTGAATGACAGAATAGTTTGCCTGCTATCTGAAATGTCAGTAATAGAGAAAATGAACTTTAACAAGCATCTGTAATTTTTTCCTCTCTTTCTATAAATGTACATTTTTAAATAGATGCTTCAGTGGCATTTGAAATATATACATATATATATATGAAGTGTAAGTATTAAGATGAAGGAGAAATACTAAAATGTTGAATCATGTTGCTGCCTTTTCCCCGGGGGTGCAGCATGTGTAATACATGAGAAAGATGACATCACCCACAGAAGGGTCTGGATTCACAGACATGCTATAAATAAATCATTCAACAAAATGAAGAACCAGCAAAAGGGACAGTTAGGGTCATATTCTTAAGCATGCATTATTTACCCAATAATCTGAATCATATCCTATGGTCTTTCCAGCTTCATAGGTAAATGCAATAAGAATTGTCATCTGAAAAATAAACACACACTCCGTGCCCCCCATTTGTGTTTGTTTCGTTATGTTTACATCTAATGTGTACAGAATGAATTTGAATAACTCCAACTCTACACAGTCGCTTTCTTGTCATTTTTATAGAACCATACGTGACCACGATTTTGGGTTTGTTTTCAAGTGCAAGATGGAAACACACCTCATTCCCAGCAGGCATGGGATAACCTGGGCTGTGAGGACTCGTTCACAGAGGCTCTGAGTGCCCGGCTCCAGCTGTCCAAGAGGGAGACACGGCCACACAGTGAGCACTATGGAACCCTCCTGCCCCATGAAAATTCCCCTTATGCAACTCTCAAAAATTGTTTTGGGACTTAGATGCCTGCATCTCTTGGATTTTCCAGATTTCAGGTGTTATTCAGAGCACCTACACACACCTAGATCCCTGTTGAGGAGGTAAAGCACTTCTGGTGTCAGGAAATTGAACACTGAAGGTGATTAAAATCCTGTGCTGGGACAGGATGTTCCCCCAGCACTGGTGGGATGGCTATACAGCCTGCCTAGATGTGGTCAAGGGAGCACCCTGGAGAGCAGATGTCTCAGTCTTCTGATAATTCAGGGAAGTTACAAAATTTGAATAGTTTCTTCCTAGAAAAATTGTTTTCCTGTGAGAGATCTGTCTTTTTCTGAGGCTGCAGCTCTTGAACAGGGCCTTTGGAGACCTGCCTGGGGCTTGGGCAGATCCATCTCACTGCTGCCAGAGTTGGACCATGAGCACTCAGCGCAAGATTCATGGAGGCAGACAAAGCAAAAATTGGCACAGTGATATTTACTTTCCTTCTTAAGTATAGCTAGAACTAAGCAGAAAGATGTATATGAGGCAAACTCATATATAAATTTAAAAGTAGTGAAAAGATGCATGAATTTAACATATAAGATGACTGGGAAGAAAACTATTATTTTATTAAAATGAACCAAAAAAAGCCTCCAAAAACCCCAAAAATACAAAGAACACCAATCCCTAATACAGGAGAATAATATCATTTATTTAAAGACAAGATGAAATGCATATATAACCACAAAGCAGACTGAAAGAGTCATTATAAGAAGAACAGACATGGGCCAGGATTGTAGCAAAGCTGTGGACAAGGATTGAAGAAAGAGAAAAGAGAGTCTTAGAGTTTTTGATCCTTCTCCAAGTGTTCTTGTTTCCACTTAAAATGTACCAGTCTTTTTAAAAGCATGACTAGAACAGCTAAACAGAAGGTTTAGTGGTTCTAAAACAACATTCCCGAACAGTCAGGAATGAGGACATTTGGAGAAAGAGCCTGGTAGCAAAAGAAGGATGAAGATAAGGAGTTTGTGTGCTTGTCCTCTATGTGGTTTCTCTAGAGAAATCATGGTTATATGAGTACCTGTTAGGCTGTGATAGCTTTATGCAGGGACAGGAGCTCAGTGTCTCTGATGGCAAAGAATACTTCCTACAGATGATCCCTGTTAATTTTCAAAGAAAGGTAAAACAACTCAGGTTTTGGTAGACTTCAAGGCTCACGTAAATCATAAGGATAGAAAAGTAAAAGAGAATGCATGTTACCACTTGTTTGGGCAGGACTTGAAGAACCATTATACAGGCAAGAAATTAACACAGCTAACAGAGCCTGTTCCCCAAGGGACATCATGAAAAGTGGTATAAATGCCCTGCAGATTTTTTTCTGTGTATCTAGAAACAACCAGGATGAGGCACACTGAGACTTAGTGTCTTTCCCATGTGTCAGACATATATTTGTCTTGTTGTCCCTTCTCTGATTTGGATTGAGCAGATACCAAGTAGGTTGCTCCTAAATAATCAGTATCCTGTCCTTCAGTGGAAAGGAAATATCTGAGGAAAAGGCTTAGAAAGGAATGGATGAAGGCATGTGGAAGTAGAAGAAGATTGATGTGATCCTCATGCTCTTTCTGTTCTCCAAGTAATACAGATATCAGGAATTAGCTAGACCAGACTCTGAGCTGTGTGAACTCAAGCTGGGGTTTGATGGGGAACAGAGAACCATCAGAAGCACTTCCTGATCATGGCAGTGCTCCTTTGAGTTCTGGAAGGCATGGTAGGCATAGGTTAGATCAATGACTCCTAAAACTAATTTTTTTTTTCTTTGACCCACCGCCCTCCCCACTGCCTGCCACATATCTGTGGAGCTTCTAAACCCACTAACCTTAATTGCTCACAGCTGTAACCTTGAGTTTGAGAATTGCTGACTTGGGCAGACATAAACATTTTTCTTGTATCCTACTCAAGAAACAGGCCTTATCTGTGTATTCTGGGATAAATTATTTAACTAGGATAAAATTTAGTTATTTTCCTTGGTGGTTTGTACTGTGCAATTCTCACTGCATTAATAAAAACTGTGTAAAACCCTGGGTAAAATGAATATTGGAATAATGCTGATTAATTGTAAATAATTCAGAAAAATATAACGTAGAGGGAAAAGAGACTGGAAAGAGAGAAAGAATTCTACATATTTTTAGATTGACCAAATGAGACTTAAGATGGGTATGGTAACATCACAATTATTTGCAAATCGGAAATACCATGACTGAAAGGAATGGTTTATTTTGGCACAAAGATTATAAGTAAGCATGACAGGATGAAACTTAACACCAGACCTGTCAACCTACTAGATGAAGGGACCTCCACAACCACTTCTATTAAAAGCTGGATTTGACAAAGAACTATTCTAGGAGAGCATTCTCTACTGGCATAAAACATGCCCAAATACACCTCTCTTTGCTTCAATTTCAACAGTTCAAGTTGAAAAATTGCTAACATATTTGTGCAATGTTATGTGTGTTAACATAGTACTATCAAGTAGCATGAATGAAATTGAATGTCTGCTTAAGAATTTTAAATGACTACTTTTATTCTGAGCTTTAGCAAACTAAAGAGTGGTACTGAACCTGTCAAGCTTATCAGACAGACAGAGAAACATTTGCTGCCAATTTTTTTAGAGCAGGAAAGAGGAGATGGAGGTCAGCAGGATTGCTGGTAGGATTCCCTGTGGTTTCCAGTGATCTCACAGTAATATGTAAGCAGTATTTAAAATCTAAATGGAGTACTAGTGGATGTGAGTGGGAATGAGAAGTTCATTCTGCACTCCAGCTTCCTTAATTCTTCACAGTGTGAGCTGATGAAACCACACTATTGCTGTCAAAGGCCAGGTTAACATTTAATAGCCCTGTAAAACTTTAAACTTACTTTCAGAAAGTCTTAAAACATTCTTATAGCTTTGATTAAAATTCAGTGGAACTATTAGGCTTAACCACTACCTTTTATTTAAGATAACTTTAAAAAGTCATTAACCTCTGTTAAAGGAGAAGGAAGCTGAAGTAATAGAAATCTCTAAAAACAAAACAAACACAAAACACTGTTCAATCTGGAGACAAATGTAAGGTGGCTCAGGGATCATCCTTTTCTGAAAAGATGTGTTTGGATTTTCAAAAGTAAAGAGAAGTGCCCAGACAGAGGAAGGGAAGAGAGTTGGCACAGCTGGAAGGGTAACCGTCCTGTGGCTCTAGGTTCATGCTTGCAGTGACGGTATGTAGGATAAAGTTTTTTAAGTAGAAAGCTGGCTAAAAACCATGATGACTGTGAATGGTGAAATTTGTGTTCAGATTTGTCATGCTTGAGGAAAAAGATTATGTACAGCTTTTTTAAGTGTTATTTTCTTCATCATTTATTTCTCTTTCCACATAAAACAAACTGTAAGATACTAAATTCTGTCTAGTGAATAAACCCACTAATAGTGACGAAAATAGGATAATCCTTTCTCCCTTTTGATAATTCTGTCCTTCTGTCTTTGCTGAGAATTAATCTATACAGAATTTGATTTACTGTACCTGAATAAAAATTCATTAAAATAATTCAAACAAATATCAATAAACCACATGTAAGACAATCACTATGCTTTAGACCTCAGGATAACTAAGTTGGTGACAATAGTTGTCCTTGCTTTTTTTTTCCTAGGCCACAGAACTGCTGGTACAAAACTCCTGACACAATTGAATGAGAGAGAAAAAATTTAAGTACCAATTTTCAGATTTTCACTAAAATGATTTATGATTTTCTTCATAAATAGGAGTGATTTCCCTAGACAGAAGAGCTAACCAGCTTTTTCTAGGTGCTGAGTGTTCCACAGCACAGAGACACAATGTGAGGTTCCTGTTCATATGACTTTCAAGTTTTCCACTCAAGGTTTCTCAGGAAAACAAGTCTTGAATGTGCAATATTTCCAGGGCTTGTTCACATGACAGCTGAAAATCTCTTCTGGGAATCCATGGAAAAAGTGCCATTGTGGGTCTGTTTGAAACTGTTAAAAAGTTGATCTGGCCACTGCTCTCTGTTAGTCACTTGAAAATTACCATCTCCAGTACAACAATATTGCCACAGATAATTTTAGTATTCCTAGAGAAAAAAAGAAATCAGATAACTTCTTTTAATTTGCCACTGAAAGAGATCTCCTTCCAGCAGAGGGAATAGGCACACACTCCAGAGTAATTTTGAACATCTCACCTTGCAGTATTGACCAATGTGAAAATAATTTTATTATTTGAGAAGCATACAAAACTGCTTTGGGAGCTATCAAAAGAAAATTTTTAAATGTAATTCCAGTATAGAGGACATATTTATTTATATATCTCAATTATGAGATTATGAGGCATCATTTTCACTCTTCACCATACCACCACCTCTCACTATTGAGATCTAAATCGAGTCCAGCATGAAAATTTATGTCATCTACTAACTCCCATTGTAAGAGTTTATGTTTTTCTCTCATTGTTTTCCAGTAATGCAGCGTTCAGCACACTTTCAGGGTGGTTTTAAATATCAGTAATGTGTCACTGTCTGTAGATGCACTGCACTTGAAAGCAAGTAGGCTCAGGGAGGTCTCAACCCTTACCACTGCTAATTCCACCATGCAGTGCAACTTCCAAATTCACGGCCACCTGTTGTTGCCAAAAAGGGATCTAGAATTGGATTCCAAGATAATGTAATGGATACAATAGTCACAGTTCTCTTCACTTCTGATGCTGCTAACAGGAAAGCTGGCAGTGTGTATGGCCTTCCATACCAAGGTCCAGGGCAACCTCCTGGCTCCAGTGAGGATGATGCTGAAACTCTCAGTGGTTTGGAAGGTACCAGTATTTATTTTATCCCTATTCTATAAACCTGAGTTTAAATTAGTTCTTTTTCTAGAGGTCATTTCAACTTCACCTCCAGAGGACTAACGGGTTGTCCCTGTGGGTAGCATTCATCTCACCTTAGCCATTTAAAAGTTAGGGGTCTATCAAAGTGCATCATTCAGGTTGCTTCACCTGAGAAAATGGTGCCTAAAGCAGAGAGTTTGAATTATCCTCCGGAGAGTGATAATGAACTCTGAGGTGACACGAGTGGATATCTAGATATTAGATCATTAAAGAAGGTGAAATTAATCCCATCTTATATATAGCACGATTAGCCCATAATTAATATCAAAACCAAGAAAAATATAGTGAGCAATGAAATCTGTACTGTGAAATATCAAACAAAGGCTGATAAATAACTAACTATATATTAATCAAAGAAAGGGAAGCTATTAGAACTCACCTTCTCAATTCAAACTCACTGATTAATCTAATCAGATAGAATTTTAATACAACCGTACCATTTGTTTTGTGAAAATCTTATCATTACTCTGTACAATGGCTTCAATGTTTGTTGAAGACTGTCTGTCTCTGACATACACCTTGCCATTCATTGCATGATAAGACAGCTGTCAATTATGCTTAAGTGTCTTATTGCTGTTGGCATGTGGCTAAAAAATAGACACAATGCATTTCTAAAACAATCTAATGGCTCAGCTGAACTAAAACAAGCTTGCAATGCAACACTTGGAAAGCTGACAGGCTGTCTTAAGTGTGCTGGACGTGATATGTTGCAGTAATAAGATTTTAAGTTTGTATATTTTCTAAACACAATATCACATGGTGGTTGAAAATATGATAACATCCATGTGTGGTAGATACAGCAAATGTGTTATGGTCGTCAATAAGCTTTTGGTACCTTCTATTTAAAAAGGAAATCTGCCTTTGGCATTTCTACCTTTCACTTACCTGTGAATGATTAGCACGATCTCAAACTGGATTCTATCTCTTCACCTTTAAATAATATTTCTGGTTGTCACTAAAAAGCTTTTCAGATGCTTCAAAGTCAGATAGCATCACCTTAGAATCCATTATATGCCCAGTCTTTTTATGAGCAAAGTATAATTTCGCATATTTATCTTCCTCTTTATGTTTGGTAAGGTGGTATTTTCTTCAAATTTCTCTGTATTTGTCTTCCAAGGACAGCACAAATTTGAGATGTTATGGTGGCTCTGATCTGCATGAACTTTTCAATCAAAAAGGAGTATGGATACAAGTGACATAGAAATAGATAGATAGATAGATAGATAGATAGATAGATAGATAGATAGATAGATAGATAGACCGACCAATGTCATATCCATAAAATGACATTATTTTCTGTATTTTCATGAAAGTTTAGTCTGATTTTGCCATCTCCTCTATGGCAATTAATTTCCTTTATTGCCCTATGACATCTATTTGGCTTCATGAGCCACACAGCTTTAGAAGTCTTATAATACATAGACTTTTTCTTCCTGTTCAGTTCCTATACAGTATAACTAATGGTATTGGAAAACTCATCTCGCAATAGGAACCTAGAGGTAAACAACTACATTTGCAGTATATAATCTCCTCTGCAAGATTTCTAATTATTGTTATGCTTGTGTAGTCAGGAAATCATGGTCTATAAAGCAAGCCTAATTTCCTGTGGCTTGCACCTGAACACGATAAAAGCTCTTGATCTCCTTTCCTTTTCCAGAGGCAAATCACAAAACTGTGACATTGCTGTTTAATCCTACAATGAGTACCTACTTCCACCCATGTAATCCTGAAAGTGTTACCTTGATGAATGCTTGACTAGGGTCTCTCTGGAATTTCTGTGACTGCCTTAATGTTTCCCTGTAATAAAATGAAGATATGCAGCATTGATTTTTTTTTTTTTTTGTACTCTCAATAATTGTATGACACTGATTAGTTTAGGCAAAACTGGTTTTCTTCTTCAGAATTCTGTGCCAGCTTGGGAGGGTGCTTGTGTTAGACAGAAAGTTAATTACAGCTTCTTCCTACAACAAAGAGAAGACTATATTGATTAGATGTAGCTGTGAAAACATTTAAGAAAAAACAAAGCCCCAGGTTTGTCCTATGTAATGTGAGCTTTAGTGCTTGTGACAGGTGCCAGATTTACAGCACTAGAGACTAAAATCCTCTCTATGCAAGGCAGGTATGGCTTTCCCCTGCCTGTCACTCAGCCATGCTCCAGTGGGAGAAGCACCAGATGTGCAAAAGCACTTCACTGCTGCTTAATCCTTTGGTGCTGACTTAGTGGGATTGAATCAAGGACATCAACTTATTTCACATGGGCCAACAAACAACATTTACTTTGCAGCCTCTGTCCAACAAAGCTGTTAAGCACATACATAACTTTAGGATCAGCCATAGCACCAACTCCATCAATTCCAGTGCTTTAGGTCCTCATTCACTTTTGCCTTGGACAGGATTTGAACCAGTGACTTACAGCTAAAAGGTTTCATATGCTTTCACTAATCCCCCCAGCCACTTGCTAACAAACTGCCTTTGGAGGCATATGAACCAAACCTCACAATGAACTCCTTGGCACCACATTCATGTTTCACAATGTCTAGCATCTAACATTCCCCTGTACCAGAGGAACCACTTTTATTTTGCTGATGTTTGTCAGTCTTAACATCATGACTTTGAGTCTCCTACTCTGAACAGTATTCCTTATACATTTAATCCCATGAAAACTCACTACTTATTCAAGTGTATTAGGTCTGCAAACTCATACCCAATGAATACTCATTACTTTACAAAAAATTAAATATGTTCAGCAACACATCCAATCTTATATATTAGCAACTTTTGAAATGAGCTGCTTGTCGTAAAAGGAAAAATTTATAAAGTGGTAAATATAAGGAAGGAATGGAAACTGAAAGCACCACTAAATTGTTGCTCTGAAAATAATTTGATCAGGAATAAAAATCATATTAATATACAATTATAATTGTTTTGATGCTATAAATTACTTGGAAACTACATATATATGCTAGTAGAAATGTCCGATTCACACCTTTGCAAGCACTTTTCAGAAGAGAATATTTTTTTCCAGCCGTGGGGGAAATCTCTCCATCTGCATCCCACGTGCAGAGAATTCCTTTGCTTTAGGACCTTTCCCTCCCTGCCATACTGGGAGACTGTGCCTCTGTGGCACTGAGTCTCCTGGCTGCAGCTACCAGACAGAACTCGTGGGTTTGTCCTGGGAGAGTGCTGGGCAGAGAGCCATGAGCTCTGCATCATGTTACACCAACACTGCTTCTCAGTGATCCCTTCTGGGGAGCACAGGAAGGAAAGCAGCTACTGCAGGTCTCTACTGAGACCTACTGAGGCCTCAGTAGGTCTCTGCTGAGGCCTACTGAGGGCAGAAAAAGAAATCCTTCTGAGCTGAAGGCTGGAATAGGCTTGCTGGGTTATCAGGTCTGGTTCCTCATATTACAATGTATACCTTATGTATACATATTACATAAGTTTTTTCATTATTTGGTCAATTTCCATCTCAGCAGATCCTGTTACTTACAGAAATCATTTGACCACTTCACTGCTCTACTGATTTTAAGTACATTTGGATTATAACCTAAAGTTGTTTGTGCTACTGGTTTTTTATATTGCCACTATCTTTGAGCTGGAGCCAGTATCCTACTGCATGAACCTGCTTGCTGCTTCCCACTACACACAACCACGAGCTCTCTTCCCCTACCTCAGTCTCTTTGTGCCCAAGTTTTGACTGTAGTTTATCTCCTAGAGTTGATCAGGGCTGTATACAACATTCCCACCTTGGAGCTGACCATGTCTCCATTTTTCAATGGCCCTAAGTTTTCCTTATCCACACTAGAAATACTGCTCCTGTCAACACTGTTTTTTTTGCAAATACATTACTTTGATAGTTAATAGTTATCCTATGACTTGTTAATATGCTCATGTTTTACTCTTCCTCAGTCATTTCTAACAAATGAGCTCTTAGACTGTAGCAGAGACTTTTGTTATTAAGCCATAAGTGCATGACCTTGCATTTTGCAGTATTGAATTTCAATTACTCCAGCCTACAACGTCACACGGTTCTTCCTGTGTGTTCCATCCCAGCCATCCTTTAGAGTCATATTCCCTCCCAACCCTGTATCACTAGGACATATCAGCACCACACCAACTGTTTTTTACCAAGGGCATTGAAAAATGCGCACAAAATCAGCACCAAGAATCCACGCCTGGGAAGAGGAGTAGGAACCTTCCTGATGTAAAACACTTTACACCCAAGGCTTAGCTCTTATGTCAGCACTAAAAGTAGGCTAGTCCTCTTTTATGCCCTTGTCCTGTTGTGATCCCTATTTTCTCCATTTTAACTAAAATATCTCATAGTGTCACACAGTTGATTACAGAGTCTCATGCTTAACTGAGATCAAGAAGAAGGAGTTGTGAAACATACATTTTCTAAGAAGAAAACTGTCTTTTCAAAGGCAGACTACATACACAAAATTAATAGATATTTCAATCTATATGTATGCAGATATTTACTTAACAATTATCTATCATCTATCTCTACATGTCAATAGAGAATTTAATTTTTTTCCTTTCTTTCTCAATGCTTGTTTTCTTAAATCTTGCCTGTCAGTTGGGTGGCTAACAAGTCCTGTAGTCACACCACTTTTTCCTCTTCCTTAATACAACAGTAGTCATATGGCACCACTTCTGTTTTAACTAAATAATTTACCAAAAAGATTGGAATTGTTTTGTGATTGTGCTCTCAGTGTGCTTCCAGAATTACCCACTCCCTTCAGTTGGGCAATCCTATTTTCTGCAGGGGCATGTTCTTACAAACCACCCATTTCACTTAACAGCTTCTTACATGCTGATCACTGCACTGGGTCCCAGCTACAAAGAATCCTTAAAATAAATTCACCTAGACAACCATCAGACATGGGGATGCTCCCACTGGAACAAACTCAATAGAGCAGAGTGAGAGTTTTGCTTCTAGAATAGACTCTAGGCTGGTGTCTGTACTTTCCTCACATATTTGTAGGCAGGATTATATGAGAATGTCTAAGGTCTTCACCTCTAATGGCAGAGAAAGGAATAAATAGATATCTAAGTATCTTTGGAAATCTAAAAATCCAGTATTTCTAAATAGAATTGGCACCTAAAATTGTTACAGCTATGGGTTATTAATCTTGCCAATCTTTTTTTTCTTCTGTGTATATATGTATGTGTGTGTGTGTGCACCCAGCCCTTGCTAGATGGAACTGGAAGAAATTTAGTTCTCCTTTCCCTACCCAGCCTTGCCTCCATGCGCTGTGCCCTGTGCAGTTTGCTTTAAGCCACAAATGAAGCAATGCTTATTTTTCTTACCTATTGAGGGTAGACTTGTGTCACAGGACTGCTGCCTGCAGCCCTTTTTCATGCCCATGCAGGCATTGCACACTGCTCAGACACCTACTCAGGAAAGTAGAATGCAAAGGGTAACCTAAAAAGCTAAGTTTTGAGCAGGTGCACAGAGGTTATCTATGCTGCCAGATGGATATACTTAAGAGGAATGTGCAGATGAAGTAATCTCCATATTTCAAGGAATGTTTGGGACACAGTTCAATAATTCACCAGAACCTTTTTTAAAAAATCATATATAGAATATAAATGCATCACTTATGTTTTTATAAAATTTATTTTATTCACAGAAAACTAACATTTCAAGAAGCGTAAGTAGATTTTATTACTCTTTGCCCAAACCAGTCCTTGCCATGGCTTTAATGGTTCAGATCAAGCCTTTATAAAGGCAGAGGAAATTACACATATACTGTGGTGTACATCAGTGTAGATCTGTGGTGCCAGCATTGCATTTCCATTGTCTCTGCCTAATTAGATCAACTGGAAGTTCTATGACAAGGAAAAGGTTATAACTCACTTGTATGAAATGCTTGTTTTGCCTGCTTTCACTGATGCTCTCCAGCACACAACTCAGTTATGATCTCCTAGCAGCAATTGTCTTCTAAACATCACTGTTCAGTGATTGGGTGAAACCTTTAATCCATACTTTAAATAATTCTCTAGACAGCTCCTCCTCTCAGCTATGATCAAGCAGGCACCTGAGCACAGATCATTTCACTGTTTACTGTTTTATTTCCAAAATGCTGCTGCATTCCTGTGGTGGCTGGTACCATCCTGAAGGAAATGAGTGTGTGGAAGCTGTGTTTTGGGATATAACCAGTGCTGATGCTGTGGAGCAGGAGGCACGAGTCTTTCCCGAGGCATCCCTGCTCCATGCGAGCTCTGCTGTGCAGCAGAACCCGTGCAATGGTTCAGGCAGGAGGATGGCAACTGAGTGGAATTTACAAGGCAAAAGCCTCATGGAAAGAACCAAGCTGGCAGCATTCAACTGAGAAAATAAGAGAGCTCATATTCAACAAAGCTCCAGAAAAAACCACTTGAGAAAAAAATAGTCCGTCGGACTTAATATAACTACTTCTTATATTTGCACTCTATGGCCCGTGCTTGCTGATTTAATGGGACTCCAAAGGACTGTTTGGCTTTTATATTTTCTTACTTTTTCCTTATTTTTAAATTGAAATTAAAATTCACAAAATAGGAAAAAAATATTTAAGAGACAATTAAAATGTTTTACAGGACTTTAAAAAGACTGTTAAAAAATACTGTGGCTTGTTTATATTAAGGTAACTTCATTTATATTAATGAATTTTACTAAGGGACTCTTGCAGAAATAAAGTATCCAAGCATGTCCTAAGAAATGAGTGAGATAGTCATGGCAAGCCTATTCCTTTCAAACAACACATGATAAATAACATGGGAAAATGTCATGTGTGAAAATTACATAGAGTCTCCTATAGACTGAGTTCTGTTACAAAAGAATCATAAAGTCCTTGTAATATTTATTTTAATGTTCCAAATCTAAATGCAGGATGTTGAAGAACAAATAATTAAACATCTCCATCTTTAACAGAAAAACAATAACTCAATGCTGTCATAAGAGGTAAGGCAGTTCATCTGAGTTCCATACCTTGTGGGAGTCTTTTTGTTTCTCTATATTCTATCAAGTTATTTCACCTTGTTCAGGGTTGATGGCTACAAAAATGTGGATATGAAAATCCATAATCTTTATAAGAATTTTTAGGAGTTTCGTTAATATTTTCAAAACTGCTTGAAGGATGAGTGCTGAGTGTTGTGGTGCCCTATGGCAGGAATGGGTCATGGTGAGTGACATGCATTCCAGCTCTGAGAATGAAACAGTGACCAAACTATTATCTGGAGAGGGAATACTATTGATGATTTTCAAAGCTTTGGACCATTTTTTTCTCACTCAAAGAAAGATAATAGTTAAAGCAATATTTTTGTGAGAAATTCAGTATGACAAATGATGGGTACTTTGCTTCTTGAAGACATATAACACAAATAATAGCAGACAAGGCCAAGTATCCTTGTAATGTAACTAAAACATGTATGTACCTCTGCATAACACTACATTTCTAACTTTCAAGGAATTTTGTTTTTCATTTTGATCTGGATTTTTCATAATTATTGTATCTACTTTGATTTCCCCAGACTCTTTTATTGCTTTCTTCACAGAGGTAGGATTATGCACACTCTCTGCTCCTGCAAGCTGGCACACTTCCTTTGAACTCCATGAATCTGTGCCAATTTACACCACTGCAGACTTATTTGATATTGTGTTATAACTACAGATGGGTCCCAGCTGCAAATCCAGATCCAAGATCACCCCAGACTAGGGAGTGTTTGGATTCAAGATTGTGGCTTAGACCCCACTCTATGGGTGTGTTATAACAGAAAGAGAAAATAACTTTCTGTATAGGGTAAAGGGCCAGCACCTGTCAGGGAGGCTCCTTCATTGTGGTTAATCTGCAAGAAACTGGAGACCAGTTTTGGTGGAAGCATCCTGCATAGCAGAGTTAAGAAGTGAAGAGCCATTCAAAAGAAAGAAAATATAAAAGAAGCTAAAATTCAAGATCTGATCTAATGCAATTGTAAGATAAATCTTAATCATCATGAATCATTGGCTTACTGAATGAGGTTATATGCTGCAGGTCACTGCCCAGTTCAAGAGGCAAGGAAAGAAAATCCCTATTTCAAAGCAGAGCAATGAAAAATGCATAAAAGCTTAGAGAAATTAGCATATATTTCATTCTCTCAAATGAACACTATTTAATCCCATACTGTCTTAGTTTTCTCCTACTTCTAAAACAGAAATGAGATTTTTTTCTATTTCATTTAGCAGATCTATATCAAATTTAAATAAATTTGTAATATTTAATTAATGCTTGTTGAAGCTTTATTCTAATTCATTTTTGACCTTGGAAGTTGATTAAAAATATGTAGGATGTCATTGCTAGTAAAGCAGAGAATTACTGGGAAGCAGCTTTGAATCTATGAATGACTAGGGTAAAATGGACTTGCTTAAAATGATTAAACAATTTTGAGGGGTTTCAAATACAAGTTTTCTTTTGACAGTTTAAGCCCCTCCCTCTTGATTAATATTGTGTGTGACCACTATTGCCAGAAATCAGATGAAATCATCATCAAAGATCAACAAAAATTTCACATCAGACCTTCAGAAGAGTTGCCCAGTTGACATGAATGGTATGTCAAGATTCTCTACAGACCAGGAAGAGAATCAGGGTAGACTTTGCCACATTATCTTCCCAACAGATTTCTGTCCTGGTGAAAGAGGGCCTGAGTGTTTCATGTCCACTCAGGTTGCTGCTTTGCTGCTGCTCTGCCAAAGGTATTAGCTCCAGTTGTGAAGGAACACCAGTTTCCTAGCATAAAGGACATGGAGTCAGAGCTCAGACTCCTAAATAAGTTGCTGATATCTAACACATGCTAGTACTGTACCAAAAACCTGGGGGTTTTTGTTTTTATTTTTTTTTACTGTGTTGGTTCCCAGGATTCACAGTCTGTTAATGCTGGCTTGAGCAGACAGCAGAGATACAGAGATAGTGGAGAAGGAGGCTTAGGTGAGCTTCAAGGTGGAACATTTACTGCATGGCCTGTGGCACAGCATTGGCCAGGCAGTCCTGACTTCCTCTCATTCACATGAGAGTTGCGTTTACCTCTGGGAGAGGGAAATGTCACCACTGCATATCTGGATGATGTCTGAAGCCATAACTTTTACGCACTGCACTCTGTGAACACATACATATGTATATATAGATTTATAATACATATGTAACTCTTGTACCTTTGCAACAGCACCCAGCAGTTACTGAATAATTTGCTATTCTGAAAAAGAAACTCTTCTTGATCCTGTATATATATATATATATATATATATATATATATATATAAATTATATTTCTTACATCACAGTAATTAAAACTAAAACTTTGTTAATAAATAAAAAATTAGACTATAGTGAGATGTTATTTTACTAGCTTCAGAGCCTTCCAATGCTTTTTCTTCCTAGATACTGTTCTGTTGTAAAGAATAAGCACTATGCACTTGCACTGTTAACTTTTCATGAGCAAGTAGTACTAACAGGGAATCCTGTCAGTCCAAAGCACACTGAGGAAACTTGGCTTGAAAAAAATGCTTTAAAATTTGTAGTCAAAATAACTTAATATATACTTCATGGTTTGTAAAAATATTATAGTCGTAGTCGATATGTGCATAAATTTATCTTTCTAAACTGCAAGATATGCCACTGCCTTAGTTATACTGACCTTTTCTAAAAATTAATGCTATTTCCTTAAGTTGTTGCCATGCCATTCCTGTCTCTTAATTAATGCATTATTAGTCAAGCATCATTCCCTGAACTGAAAGAAAGTATTTTAAATATTTTACAGAATATTCCATTTTGACTAGAAGTTGAGCATATTAAGAGAAGGATATTTGGTAAGATGGTAATATTCTTTTTCTTCAGTAATCATTCAAACCCCAAAGGCGTTTCTTCTGCATTTTTCATGTTACATGGGCCTTCCCTCCAAGACAACATGATATTCATGCCTCGGATGGAGCCTAAGATGAGCTCTTCTTCCACCAACAGAATAAATGGCTTGCACTCCCCACTACCTAGGATTTAGCACCAAAGGCAATCTCCCTACCTTTGTCCATATAAAACAGCCCTAAGTTTGTAGATTGCATTAGGGGAATATATACATGAAAGGATATTTTTCTAGAAGCTCAAAGCCCCTGTTCCTCAGGGTCCAGATCTGAAACCTTAGATTTAATTGTCCCATTATTTATGCATTATTTACACAGCATTGCCCATGGATGCAATTCTCCAAATAGAAATAGCTGGTGTCTGTGTATACCAGTCATGGCTAAATGTTTGAGCTTGGCATTAAATCAATCCCCTGTGTCCTGAGTATCACTGAGGAGCACGAGTTGATCAGTTCTGTGGTGTGCCAGACTTGCTGGTGTCTGTACACCACATGCACAAGGAGTCCAGGGCAGTCCCACTGCCCATACAGTGCAAAAATTATCTGGGCTGGTTTGCTCAGAAGCTCACAAAAGGCTGCCAGACCCTCAAAAATTATTTAGAAAATACAAGGTAATACCTGTAAGGTAGTGGATAATTGATAAATTTTTAATTTGCTACCAAAACAGCTACAGTAGGATAATCTGAATATAAGGAAAAGATTTAACCAGATATTAGCCTAATAAATTATGTTATCCGACAATTTTTAAATTATTCATGTAAGTTCTTTTTGCACACTTTTTCTTCATTTTTATATCTCTGCGCCTTGCTTCTCCCTCTAAGTGTTCAAATACGTTGTCTTTTATGTCTGTGGGATATTTAGTGGTAACATAGAGGGTTGTATTCACTTGAGGATAGATTCTCCAGTCTCACTGACCTTTAAATCCTGAAACATGTGCAGGTCCAGTCTCAAATGTTGTGCACTGCAAGAAGTCAAATGTTCTTGTCACAGGAGAGCTCCTACTCACCTGTGCCGAGTTGCATAGCTGTCAATGTGCTGAAAGATGCAAATCTGGTCCTGAAAAAACTGTTCACTTGAGAAAAATGTATTCACAAGGGGCCTGACATGGCAAGGACCCAAGCAACTCTGGCATCTATCCAAAAAAGCACTTAATGCCTACGCTCAGAGCTACAATTCAACTCCAAGTATGTGAGCAGTAGCATTGCCTTTGATTGACACTGAATCAAGGAGATGTGAGAGGTGATTAACAAATTTATCAAGCAATGGCAATATTTTGCCCAGGACTGGGCTTCTGTTGTTCAGTTCCTGAATAAAGAAAGAGAAACTGTTTGTAGGGGCTGCACAGAACTTGCTTGACACAGAGATTTTCAGGCAGACAGGGTGACATTAGACACAAAAGTATCAGAGTTTTCCTATTGTCTGAACAAACTAGAAATGTGAATAGGTATGTGAACACTAATAAATTAATCTAGGAGCTCTGTTCACTAACTACTATAGAAGTAGTCTTAATGAAGAAAACTGAATATGTTCTGTTTACTTGCACAGCACCATTCCCTTATGTGGATAAATTTAGCAGAACCTGGTCTTTTCTTAAACAACCCTCACTTCATAATGAGCACTGTTGTATTACTGATGGATCAAGAGATCAAGACAGAAGACTTTTTTTAAGATTTAAAAAAACCCACAACCTCCCAAGTTTATCCAGCTTCATAAGCAAGAAATTTCTCTACTAATTTAAGGTTGAAAGATGCTGAAATTGATAGAAGATGGGCTCGTTGATTCAGAAGTTACATTTTCTGATGTGGTGGACATGATTATTGCATAATTTTGCTCACAGTTCTGGAAGCACTAAAACGTTAGGATAATAATAATCAGGAAGGGAAGTGTCAAAAGGAGAATTTATTTTGGAGAGGACACATAGAGCAAAGTTGTTTGGGACATATTAGCACTCAAGAATGGTTTTCAAAAGCAAGAAGGGAAGTATAGTCTGACAACTTGTATCAACCTCTTCAACTTGGGGGGTTTCTGAGCCTTCCTGTCAATGGCAGATATTTCTTTCTGTTCTTGTCTGCAAACTGAATTTCAGATGTCACTAAAAGCCAGTAAAATTCAGTTTTCAATTGTGGGTTTTTTTTGTAAACCTTTTCTTAAAATAGGATTTAGCGATTTTGTTTTAGGTTCCTAATTTGTGGAAGAGGGGGTATGATGATGAAACACACAGCAAATTGTCAGGATGGAAGCACTAAAAAGCACTTTTTCTATTCCAAATAGAAATGTATAATCTCCAAACTTGCAGACTCCATGGACTTTCAATAGTTTATACTAGCATCAGCCGTTTTTTCTTATCCAGTTTGGTGTTTTTAGCTTTTAAACAGATTATATTGAGCATGCACTTGAGGTTTCAAAGGAAATTTTTAGTCTATTGGGTAATCAGTTCCTTAGGTTTACATCCAAGCCACAAAATATGTATTTGTGTTAAATTTTGCCTTGCTACATGAAGTTGTTGAAAAATCTTCTCAAAATGCAGTTGGTCAGGTTTGTAGCTAAATTATATACATTAAACCTCATCTCATGAATAGTTTGGGTTCAGCATTTTCATTGTCTTGAGCATCAGCTTTAATTTTATAGACAGCTATTTGTAAGAGAAAGTACATTTAATTCCACAACAGTTGACATTGAAAGCATATTGTTGACACAGGCTTCAGTGATAACCTTGTGTTTTAAATTGTTTCTGTCCTAGTTTAACACACAGTTTATTGTTAACCAGTTTCCTTTTTATCCCTTCTAGCTGCAGATTTATTAGCAGAAGCACATCGTACAAATGATGATTTATAATAGAATCATGTTGCCTGAGAAAATGTATTGATTTAGAATGAAATTGCAGCCCTTACTACAAAGGCAGAATGAAAAAGATGAGAGTGATCTGCCTTGAGTTAAACGAAATTTCCCTGACTGCCTTACACCTGGGTTTCCTTTCTTTTGTAATATTTTACATTAAAGGAAGGGTTGCATTAGGCATTTTTTTGTATTCAGTTCTTGCTATCTACATTCCTCAACATGCCACAATTACTGTGATTGTCTTTGTTCAATTCTTCCATCAGTTCAAAGTAGTACGGCACTTACCTTGGTAGCATTTAAAATGAGCCGATCAATAGCTAGATGTTTGCTATTAAGAATGATGAAGAAAGGTTGAGTGGGAGGCAAACAAGGTTATCTGCTTTTAATATATTACCTAATTATTTTCTGTGTTAGAAGGAAGGCATGCCTTCATTTAATTGATCTTAATACACATGCATGCAATTAATGCAGATGGCCAAAAGTGGACACTACAAATCCCATTCACTTTTTACTGCTTTCATTTATTTTTAAAGTTCCATATCTTTTCTAAGGAAAATATGTTGCTTTGTTGTTTAAACTATTGCTGAAAGAGAATTTTAAGACAGCCAGGTAGCTTCAGTATATAAAAAGAAGGGGGAAAATGTGTGTTTATTGCATAAGCCAAGGCATAGGGAATTTACTGTTGTTGAAAGAGTTAGCTTGCTTTTGACGCAGAATTTTTTAGATATCTGTGAATTTTTATCTTTTAAGTTCTCTTTCAGTTTCTGCATAGATTTCCTCTCCTTTGGTGCTTCTATGCAATACAAACTGAAACAGTGATTTTCTCCTGCTTTCTGAGATTGCAAAAAGATTGATTTTTGTTTCAGAAATATTTTGGGCTAACTTACTCTCCTCATTATTTTGTGAAAGGATCCCTCTGCTACTATTTCTTCCCTTTTTTTTTTTTTTTTTTTTTTAACATTAAACCAGAGCACTAGCACTGGCCATGGCCCTGGATCTTGTCAGACCTCTTTGTGACAGACCAACTCCTGAGCTCCATCCAGCTTGTTTTCCATCCACAAAACCACATCCTTTGACTGCCTCCAGCTTGCCCAGAAACCACGCTCCCTGCCCTTAGGCTTTCTTCTGTTTCTGAACCTCCACAGCTTCCAGAGGCCCCTCCAGCTCCTTAGAGGCCAAAATGAAGTCTGAGTATCTCTGAAATGACAGGCTGCATGAAAGAGCAAAAACATCCTGAAACAGCATCTGGGGAGCAAATTAACAGATGGGTACCCTCAAATTGCAAAGTGATGAGGAAACTTTCAGTATGCACATGATGGAAGCTGCAAATGAAGGAGGAAATTTGGTGCTAATAACACCCTGGCCTGAACCGGTTTACATTGGTTTGTATTATCTTTAAGAGAAGCTGAATCTAGATCAAAGAGGAAGAAAATAACAGTATACAATGTCGGAGAGTGACCCAACAGCAACATTCAAGACAGCAAAGGAAGTTAATTTTCCTCTTGCTATTCATATGAGACTAATTTGGATTATTTTACATGAAATCAAGACAAACATACACCTTGAATCCTATGCTGTACCCTCTGTCAATACTTGTGATCACAATGAGATCACTCAACTTTTATTTCTGAGGTTGAGTATTTTTCTAGCTTCAAGTGAAGTTGTAAAGGACTTCTGAGTTTTCTTGAAAAATCATTACTTCCGTCTCCTCTAAATAATATTTGGCCACCATAACACAATTATTAGCACTTAATTTTCTGTGTTTGGTGTATCTGTGCTGCCATATCATAAATTCTGGCCTCCCAACTATTACCTCATTTGATTTGGAAATAGTCAAAAATCCCTTTGTACAGATTTTTCTGTCCCTAATACACTGCTATTCTGGTCAGTCACTTACCACATTTTCATTGTTTGATATGAAAGTCTCACTTGACAAAAAGGACAGACATATTTTTAATATTCCTACCAAGATGCAATGATTCCATAGTCACTTTGTAAATTGTATCACAACAGGAGCTGCTGAGAGTGTTTTGATAATACTGGAGCTATAATTCAACCTATATCAATTATAGTCATAAAGGTGGGAAAGAATGGCATATTTCAAATGTCCATTTCTCTTTGAATTATATTACTGAAAAACAAATCTCACTAATTAAAATAATATTAATTAAATTTCAGCTCACTTATCCAGCAAAGTGACATTAACCACAACTGTGATTTTGGCCATAAATGTGTAAGAATAATGTTCCAAGATTTGGTATGTGACTCAAGACTGATAAGAAAGATGGGTGCTAATGACTTTACAACAACAAATGGGTCTGCACAGTCTATTGCAGAACCCAGATAGCCTGAACTTCTGAATTTCGGAGGAAAATGACATATTCAAGGGAGGAATATGTAGTAAGCAGTTCAGGAAATCTGTACCTTTCTAATACCTCAGGAAAGGAAGAGGACAACATGCAGCCAGGAATTTAGGATAAAAGGAGGCTGTGTCCTTAAAAACCTCGAGGCAGAAACCCACAAGAGTCTGACGTCTCTTTCCCTTTATTCAAATAAAATTGCAAGACTCCTTTATGTCTCCTTTATGGACACTGGTTTTTCATGGTGTGATTTTCTGCACAAAATTGACTGAAGTATTTCATGGCCTCAAATATTTATTCCTTGCTGTTATATTCACTTCAAATTTCTCTTGCCAGCTTGAACAGTAAAATGCCAGTTCTAATTATTATCCATAATTTTGATATTTTTCACCATCTACAGAAAATCCTTATGTTAGTATGGAACAACAGCATTTTATCAATAACAGATAATAAATAAAAGAACAACTCATTTTAGTCTCAGAGATATATGCTTCTCATCGGATTTGCTTCTGCTCAATACAACAAGAGATTAATCATATGTGTTATTGATATAATTACACATACTGAGTACATATTAGACAAATATGTAAAATATTATACATATAGAATCCTAGTTCTCTTAAAGGATCATAGACGTACAGAATATTCAGGGTTGGAAAGTGACATTAAAGACCATCTAAACCAAACCGACTCTGCGGTGGGCATTGACACCTCCCACTAGTCCAGGTTGCTCAAGGCCTTATCCAACATGACTTTAAATCTTGCCAGAGTTGGGCCATCCAAAACCTCCCTGGTCAACCTGTTTCAGTATCTCATTACCCTCAGAGCAAAGAGTTTCTTCCATATATCTAACCTAAATTTCTCTTCTTTCAGTTTGTACCTATTACTCCTTGTCTTATGACTACAGCTCCTGATGAGCACTTCAATACTTAGAACTAATGAGCTTAAAGTAAGGGGAGGCCTTAAGCGCTCTCCTAAATCTAACACTAAACTTCATAATTCTTATAGAATTGGATCCTAAAGTGAATTTATAACAAATAAAGGCACAAGGCCTATCATAAGGCAAAGACAATTCAACACTGGTAGATAACATCAGAAAGCACCACACAGCCTGAATTCACGCTGCCAACTGTCAGCCTGGAAATGCTTCCCAGTTAAATAGCATGAAGGCAGAAGTAAAAGGCACATATGTATAAGCACTAAGTAACAGCATTTGTTATGGACAACAGGAAAACCAATGCAGAGTATACAAAGAGAAACTTTTCCTGTAGATGGTCTCTTAATGCAAAAGACAAGTTTCAGAATTGTGCTGTCAAGATGACTCTGTTATCACTTTTGAAGATCGCACAGTTTATTTAATACTTTCTTGCTATAGTACATTCCTTATATTGACAGATGAATGACAGATGGGGATTTTTTCCTATGTATCTCCCCTTTTGAGCTGAAGCGAGTAATGGAAGGGTAATTACAAAGCAGAGACTTAGGCATTTGCTGGGATTAGTAAATGTATTCAATGAGTCACAAGGTGCTCATTTAACAAAGACAAAAAAGAACTATCACCACAACATTTTTATTTTCTGCACAAGCCTCAAAAATAGCAAATGTGCTCCCCAGGCTTTTTCCTAGATGCTTTTGAAGAATCACTAAAGGCTGAGAAGAAACAGTAGTCTGTTATTAGCAGCAACTTTTATTCTACAAAGCAATATTCAAGCAGCACAAAAATATAGTCCTGAAGCCACAGCATCTTTTGGGACTTTATTCTTCTTTGGAAAACTGACTATAATAGCATCTGAAATGGTAAACATTATCCTAATTCCATTACTTGTTTACTCAGAGATAAAATGCTTTCTATATCAAAACTCAAAGACATGCAAGGGCAAATATTAGCAAGTTGTGTATGGACATGTAGGGACTAACATTCCTCATGCAGCTCATAAAATTATAGAACACTTGTGGTTTACAGTACATGTAACACTCTGGAAAACGCCGAAATATCGCTGAAATATTGAAATTCAGAAAATGAGTGTAGAATCGCTAGTATATTCAGCAGTAAGGCAATTGCATTATATAACAGCACCTCAGAAGACTAAAATATTTCTGTCAACAGGGAGAACAGACTGTGCAACTGTGATGATCTATCAATTTGCTGCCAAATTCTTCTCTCAGTCTGACAGTGGTCCTCACTCTTAAAACAAAAGTGCTGGCATCCCATAAAACTGTGCAGAAGATTAAAGTTATTTAGGATGTCTCTGTCTTGGTCTTGATGGTCAATTAATTATTCTTTATAAGACCACTGCAAATAGTTCCCACTGATAAAAATGCGTAGGCACATTCAGTATATCAAAGCAACTGAAAGAATAAAATCTTTTATGTGGTCTTTTTATTTTTGTTAATGGAAAATGTTCAAAACAGGGCATCTCAAGGGCAGATGTTCAGTTGGAGTTAGATAAATAATTGACAATTTCACCTTTGAAAAGCTTCCTCTAGACCCACAAAGAGAATTTTACTTTTATATTGACAGGGACAAAAGAGATGCCTCCTGGAATCCCCAACCCAAGTTTGAAACTCTAGTTTCTGATATTAAAGAGCATGTCTCCAGTGAGGCATCCACAACCCAGATTTAATTCACACTGCGTGTCTCAGAAAGATAAGAGAGCTCGCATGTGCAGCAAAGATTACTGGAATGAATACCTTGCCATTAGGATGTGGTACTGTGCATCAGGCAACATTACAGTGCTATCCCACCCTTATAGGGAGAAGACCCTTGAATTCAGTATGAACCGAATTTGGGTAACTAATCCAACATCTTGGCAGGCGATGCAAACTTTCTCCATTTTTATGTTTTAGCCCTGACTTTCACATTTCAGATTGCATAACAGGATCAATCATAGAATGGCTTGAATTGGAAGGGATCTTTGAAGATGCTCTCATCTAACCCTCTATCATAGATAAGAACATCCAACATGTCATAACATCCTCAGGATGGAAGTAATTTCTGCCCCATTCTGTACTGGACCTGCATAACTGCTGCAGTCCTGGAAAGGGAGCTTGAACACAGTACAGCTAGGTCAGGCATAGAACAAACCTGAATATTGTGGGGACGCTCTCCAGCCAGATTATCAGAGGTAATTAGTGCTCCCTCCTTTAAGATACATATATGTATTTGTGTGTGTATACAGAAGTGAATACACACATCTATCTATCTATCTATCTATATATATACACACACAAGCATATCTACATCTGAATCTATGAGGTACTTTTATGTGACGTTCCTGGTGTTGCTACAAACCAGCAGAACTAAATCTGCCCAGTTGGGACAATCTGCAACAGACAGCCTGCAACATCTCTGTGGATTTTTATTACTACAACCTTTTGCCACTAAACAAACATAAGAAATACTTGGATAACTCTGAGCAACAGGGAGACAGTCTGGTGTCTGTTTGGTTTCAGAGCCTTTGGCAAGAAGCAACTAACCCCCATCACTTATGCTCAGTTTGAAACAAGGAGATGGACTGGGCCCTCCAGCTACAGTGCTTAAAACACACACCTGGGGACTCACATTCAAAACTTTGGTAGAGAAATTATTTTAGCCATATTTTTTGTTTTTTAAGAGACTGCTGCAATTACTGGACTATGAGAGAAAGTTTGACAGTTCTATTTTGTGACTAACAATAACAAATTCAGAAAATGTACAAATAACTACAGGCTTCTTTAGAACTTGCATTTGTTATGGAGCTTTGGATTATAATTCTAGTTGGTAACAACAACAACAACAACACAGTAACAGGCATAACAATAATTGCAGCCACTATGCTAAATAGCAGATCTGTATGCAGCAGGGCATGATCTAACATCAGATATAGCCATCATTAGGAAATAAAATAAACACTCATCATTTAGTCCTTAAAGTTTCTTTGGTGATGCTTGCTTTTATTTTTTCAGTTCAGTTGGATTTTTTTTTTGGTGGTTTATTTTTCATACTGGTACAATATCCTCCATTATAAAAAACTACAATAGACCTCAAAGTCATGTTACATTGGTTGCACTTCCTAAAGATCCCTGCTTCAGAATGTAGTAACACCCCACCACTCAGAGCATCTGTAGGCAAAGATAAAACAGCCAAATAATGACAGCATTTCGTAGACAGCAGCCAGGAAGCCCAGGATATATATGAACACTTGCAAACATTCTGTGCAGCTATATATGCTAGCCAATTTTTTCACTTGAAAGCAGATTTCAAATTCAGCCCCTAAATTTGGCCATTAGATTAGGAGTAGCTCCTGGAAATAATAAAATGAGATCACAGTGTTTTTATTAAATGGTGAAACTTTTCTGACAATGATGAAAGCAAAATGTAATGAAATCCACTTGTCCATCTTGATGCAGTTAAAGTCACTGATCTGCTTCTTAGATATGAAAAAGATATTTGACCAGGCCAGATAGACTTTCCTTTCCTATACATTTTTTTCCCCCTAAAGGTATGTGGTTTGCTCAGTGATGGGTTATCATTATAATTTTTTCTTCAGAGGATCATTGGAAAAGAAAATCAATCTTCTCTTGCTCTTTAATTTCATGCATTTTTAAGGGGTTTTAACTAATAGGAAAATGCTCAAACTTGAAGCATCATTGATGCTAACAGAAAAAAATCAGTCATGTACACAGGCACTTTTGTTTTTAAGCTTTAGTTTGTACCTCCTAATTTTGCTTTTATGCTCAGGGAATTTCAATGCAATCTCCATACACAAAAGCTATGTTTAAATTCCAGTGCTATTCAAACTAATTAAAACCATTCTTTCTCATTAGGTGTATTCCTCTGAAGTTAGGAAAGATTCAAAAACAAGAAGATTATATAATGTTAAGACATTAAATTTTAAATGTAGAATTAAAAACTGCAACTTTCTATTAATGTCCTGCCAGAGAGTTTTTAAAAATATAATACAGCCTTATGTATATAAAAGAGATTAAAGAATAAAATTTTGTAGAACAAAACAAAACTCTGAAAGATAACTTTGGGTTTTTACTTGTTTGATTTTATGTTTGTTTGTTTGTTTGTTTGCTTGAATAAGACCAAGATAGATATTCTCAAGGAGATAGCCTTGGAATTTGATGGAAGCATGATTCATACCATTCCTGTCCTTCTCTCTTCCCTTGATCACATCTTGTGCACTTCAGAAAAGAAGTGTAAAGGCACAATTGGCATGCAAATTGCACATCTTCATTTTTATAGCATAAAAACTGATGGGAAAATTAAATTTTAACCTTGGAAAAATTCTCCTTTTGGCTTTTGCTCTATCCATTTCTCACACCTGAAAAATAGCTGCTGGTTGAGACAGGTATTATTTTTAGCTAGCAACCAAAATAATCTTATATCAACTTTTTATTTTGAATGTTTTTTTCCCCCCATCTCCCTGAATGGGTGTTTGGAATTTTAGGATTCATTAGATGTATCCAAAAACATAGGTTAGATGGATTTCTGTGGAAATGCCTACAGCAGGTAACGGGAATCAGTTTGCTTTTCTTGTGTTCAATTTTACCAGCCTGCCTTAATTTAGGACAAAACAAACCACTGTGTTTAATAGACTCTGGCATGCATTACCCAACACTTAACTAAATTCAGGTAGATACAGAATCAAACATGAGCTACTTTGCACAATTTAATGCACACCACCTGACTCTGAAAGAACAGGAAATCTTGTTCAAATGAATTTTTGGCCCTGTTTCTATGTGAATACCTGTGAGAACCGAAAGAAAGAAAAGAAATTATAAAAATATTTAAATATTCTTGTCTGCTACAGTTCGTTTTGATAACTACGAGGAAAGAAAAGACAACAGTTTACTTTACATTTCAGATATTTCCTGACACCTATCAGGAAATTCATCTAACCAAAAGGAACAAGATTTCAGTATCATTTTTCGTGTTCAGTAACTGCTCAGAGGCGAGGAGCCTGGTGGAGGTCGGCTTCCTGCAGTGGCGGCTTTCCAGGCAGCCAGCCCTGGAGAACATGAGCCTCTGTAGAGCACAGCTGGGCCAGCTGCCTCACACCAGAGCCTTCAAAGTTACAGCTTTTCACATCATCCACTTTCAAGTAGAGAAAGGAAAAATGAACAACATTAAAACTGTGTGTCCTCTCTGATATCTATAATTTAAAGTGAAGTGGTGCTGCTGTGTGGGAGAGTTCTAACACAGCATCAGCCAGCTGAAACCCGTTATTGTAAGTCAGTCAGTAGAGTAAGATAAACATCTTCACACTTATCTCCATCCAAAAAAGACATGCTCTTCAAGTCTCTGCTGCCCTATGCTGCTTTGTGCACCACAGTGTTTCTCTTGGTCTTTTGTAGATCAGCAGGTAAATCTATTTTTTCTGGGGCTCACCTGTTGTGGACAGACACACCCTCCACTCAGCTTGGAAGAAAGGACTATGTTTCTGCTTTCCACAATAACTTCTGAAGGAGATAGATTAGGTGCATAAGGTAGCAATTTTTAGTCCCTGATATATGGATTAGCTGCACTGGGCTTGTAACCATACCACCAGTTTCATTCTTGGCCTCCTTCACCAACAGAAATGTATTAAACTGAAACATATTAAAAATCCCAGGGGAATGATTCAATGTGGAATGATCACCTAACACTGTCTAAAATGGCACGAAGAACCTACATGTAAGCATCTGAATTGCTCCCTACGTTTTGCAGCACCAGGTGATGTAAGAAATAATGTTACTTTCTGGTGCTTTTTCCTTTGCATGTGAATCCAAATTACACAATCAGAGCGTAAAGCTGTTTAGATCTCCACATGCTATAAGTCTCAATCATTCAGGACATCCTCCCAATGTTTTTTTATTCCTGACAGAGTATGTGTTCCAGTCACACAGAGTCAAGAAGCCTGATAGATGCTTTATCAGCATTTTAGATGCTGTGCCCTGAGCAACACCAGGTTTTGCCCAAAACAAAAACTGACTTAGAGCCTCTTAAAGATATGGCTTCTCTTTGCCACATGTTGAAGGCAGCTGCCTTCACTAGACCTTTGCTCAGAAAAGCCTCTGTGTTCTGAGTGCATGGGCATCCAGGGCTGAGGCTCTGCTTCCCAGAGCTGTGTGCCTGTGGGATGCTCATAGGGGTTCCCCATAGTAGAGGTGGTGATTCCAGTCCTCACCCTGCCATGAGCTCATGAGGAAAAACTATTCCAGTCAGGCAACAACTGAGCTCTGCTCTTTATTTCATGCAATGATTTATTTTTACTTATTGCATGGAGGGCAGCGTGTCAGAGAGAAACACTGAAAGGGAATCACCAACCTGAGAGACTGACTGGGTGAGGGGTGTATTGACTTTGTGTGGCCTGGTTTTGGTAGCAAAGGAGCTACAGGTATAGCTTCTGTGAGAAGCTGCTGGAACCCTCCACCATGTCCAGGAGAGCCAATCCCTGATGGCTCTGGAGATGGACATGCTGCTGGCCAAGTTTGAGCCAATGAGAGAGGTTGGTAACGCACCTGTGATAACATATTTAAGAAAAAATCAAAACAAGGTTGTTGCAGAGTTTTAATTGCAGCCAGAAAAGAGCAGAATGAGAACATGTGAGGAGAACAGCTCTGCAGACACCAAGGTCAGTGCAGAAGGAGAGGGAGGAGGTGCTCTAGGTACCAGAGCTGAGAGTCCTCTGCAGGCCGTGGTGCAGCCCAGGGTGAGGCAGCTGTGCCCCTGCAGCCCATGGGGATCCATGAGGGATGCAGAGATCCACCCACAGCCCATGGGGATGTACAGGGGATGCAGAGATCCATCCACAGCCCATGGGGTTCCACAGGGGGTGCAGAGATCCACTCACAGCCCATGGGGGAGGTGCCCATGCTGGAGCAGGTGGATGCCTAGAAGATGCTGTGATCCTGTGGGAGACGTGGTGGAGAGATGGCCCTGCTCCGAGGCTGGAGCAGCCTGTCCTTGGAGGACTTCACCCCATAGAAGAGTGACCCATGTTGCAGTAGTTTGGGCGGTGTTGTTGCCCATGAGAGGGACTCAGATTGCAGCAGTGGCAGGGAGCCATTTTCTGTGGGATGGACTCACATTGGAGAAATTAATGGAGAGCTGTCTCCTATGGGAAGGATCCCACAGTGAGCAAGAAACGATTCCTCTCCCTGAGCAGTGGGGGAAGCCACAGGTGATGAACTGACCACAACCCTGTCTCCTTGCCCCACTGGGGTAAGAGGTAGAACTGGAAGAAAGAAACAGGGGAGAAAGGTGTTTTTAAAGTTTTATTTTCCTTCTCATTTCCTGCTCTGATTTTGTTAGCAATAAACTCAATTAATTTCTTGGAGTTGAGCCTGTTTACCTGTGATGGTATTTGGTGAGCAATCTCTCCCGGTCCTTATCTCCCTCAACCCATGAGCCCTTCATTAAATTTTCTCTTCTCTGTCCAGCTGAGTGGTTTTCATTGGTGTCTGGCATCTGACCAATGTCAGCCCACAAGAGGGGACAGGCATTTCAGCCCAGGGAGCCACCCAAGCCTGTTGGCATGGGAGCAGATTGGATTACTGCAGTCAGCTCCACCAGGCCCTCCCTGTGCTCACAGAATGGTGTTGCCCTGATGGACAGAGGAGGCAGGTCATCTCCTGGGCTCTGCTGGTCCACCTGGTGCAAGGAAACTACTCACCTCTCCAACTCTATCTCATCCCCTACTGTAGCTCTGGGGACTATCATTTGTGTCATTTCAGCCTCCTCCGTTTAAAAACACACTCTGAAGCCTGAAGCTTTCCTCATCCTACAGCTTTCTCAAATTCCCTTGTTATTATTACGCTGCTCTTCCCTCAGCAGAGCCACGAGATCTCTGACTCCTGTGACTCTCTACCTTCAGCCTGGAGCAGCTGCAATGACTGCTCTCAGGCTTACCATGATATTTGGAAAGAGATTGTCAAGTTGTACCATAAATAAGATGGTTAAATACAAACAACCATTGAAGGAGCTTGCTGCTTTGGTTTAATTGTATTAGTTGTGTCTTTAATTGATATTTATGTGTCTCTGACTACCCCAGTAGGATTAGGAAGGATGAAGAGGAGGCAAACACAAGCACAGAACCAATAATGTACTGTTGTTTTGTACTAATGGTGCTCTATTTATGAACAAGTTAAGCCTAAATTACATTCCATTAAAATAAATAGAGATTTTCTTTTTTACTTTGTTATGTCAGAAACCAAGTGTAGGATTTACCTTTAGTACAAAAATAACCTAATTGAGCTCAAGGAGCTGAGCCAAATCCTGCTGGTATTCACCCCCACACTCCAGCCTTCTTTCTCTCCCACCCCCGAGTCCTGTGGCTCCACTAAAGCCTCTGCTGATTTGCAACAAAATGAGAGAAGAGTTTACGCCCTACATATTTTTTCAAGACATGCACAGGAACTGTAATGCAGCAGTGCAGAGGCACTCCAACTAATATACTAATTGGATGCAGATGTGTTCTGCCTCTTGGAAAAATAAGACCAACTGTATGATCAACAAGAGCCAAATGGGTAATTTCTTTTTAAACAAATTGGTTTTATTAACTTTAAAATGCCCATAATCCAACTAGTCTGGTAGGCTTTGGATACTATGAAACCACAAGGAGTATGCGATACCTGTTATTATCTCATACTACTTTTGGCTGCGATCTTGCCATTCTGAATAAAAGACTAACATGTAAGGCTGAAGTCTCTCTTAAATAAAGAGTAGTATGTGTGAATGCTGCCCCAGGAGATGGCCAGGAAATGAACAGTTTCAGGCTAAATTATTTTCTTGCTCCTTACTTTCTTCAGTAGAAGTGTATTTGTATACTCTGCCCACAGAAAGCCCAGCTCTCACCCACCCTCTAAGCAGAGAGCTCTCAGTGGGAGAAAGACCATGTCAGTCTTGGACCATGGAGAGGAAGGGTTTTAGTGATAACTTTCAATGCTGCTCACAATTCTATCACCCACTAACGCAGAGGGAGTAGCAAGGCTGGCATATTAAAAATTAACTTGGGGCCCTTTCATCTAAGAGATGTTTCTGTCAGAAAAAAAAATTCTTATTTAGCTCACACCTTTGATATTGATGGGAGGAGTGTGATGTCAGTGCAAGTGCGGATGCGGCAAAGTTAAAAGGATCCACTGAGCGTGAACCCTGTGCTGCTGCTTGACAGCTTTGACTTTCTGAGTAACAGAGGACCAAATGAAGGGCCAAGAGTTGCACACTTTATTGAATAATTTTCTTCCTCTGTAAATCAGCATATTTTTTTGCCTTCTGCCAGTTTTATTTCTGTGAAAAATAAGCCAGCCTTTAAAATGACTGCTATGACTTTACCAGAAGCATGACCAAAACAATGTATATTGTCAATACTCTTTGGCAACAAAATGTTTGGAAGAGCCAATACTGTCAGTATCTGCAGAGCTTGGGCATCTATCTTCTTGAACCCTCTGGCATCTCTTGACTTTTGAGTCCTGTTCTTTGGGTGATGATTAGCAGTCTGAGAGGGCAGCCAGAGATTTTAATTTCAGAATTAGGATTACCAGCTACTGAATGACATCTAGAAATTACTGTGGGAGGTCTCTATTTTCCTGGTCAGTTTAAAGCAAGTCTTTTTTTCAAAAGACAGGCATAATGCAGCAAATTAATACAGTCCCACTGAAGCTCAGCTACAGTATCAATGCATGCCCTTTAGCATTGGAGCAAAGTAAAATAGTAACAATGGCCTGTGAAAACAATAAAATTATAGGAAAAGAGAAAAAGGAGCTAAGTTACCACTGAATAGAGAAACTATAGAAATCAGCTGAAAGCAGCAGAAAAAACCCTCAAAACTTTGGTGTTTCCAATAACTGATTTGAGTGAGTTTAGAAGTGCCTGTCTTACACGAATAGCCTTGCACCAAAACAGTGGGGTATGAATAGCAGATTTGAATAATTACCTTTGAGATGATTGCCAGTTCAGAATATTTGAGATTGCAATAACTTCAGTTGTAACTTCTTTTATTTTTAATTTTAAAAATGTGGTAAATTAAAACTATGATAAGAGTAAATAATCCAGTGAGACTCAGCTGAAAGATTTTGCCTACTTTAGTTTTAACAACAGAACAAGTGGCAGTCAGAGCCAGGTTGGGATGCTCAGTCCATGTGAGATTCAGGAGCAGACACTTTAAGAGAAATTACACATCACAGGCTCCAGCCATGCTATGAATCTGCGTGCTCTATGCCAGGAGGTAGTGACAGGGACCCAGACTTACCCTCCAGGTAAACCCACTTGTGTTAAAAAATGCACTTTTCAAGGATTTTCACTAGAAACTGACCAGTCCGTTAAAGCCAGATAATTTATCTAATGATTGATTGCATCATCCAAATACAAATATCTTGAGTTCATGCTTGAAAATATGACCTACAAGCAAAGATAACTCAAATGCAGCTCTGTAAATTTGAGAATGACCATGAAGAAAACCAAAATATTTCAGTTAATAAATTTTGAGAAATATATTTAAATCAGTCATTTTCAAACCTGTCAATTTACAAAAAAAAAAAAAAATTGTATAAAATGATCTCATTTGTAATTCACAGAATAAGTCAGGTTTCCCAAGTAACCTTTTTATCGGCCTGGTGTGCAGATGCATTTTCTCTGTTGGTCAGAGCAGGGTGCCTTGGCAGCGATCTGGAAAGACCAGAAATGCTCTGGGTGCATACACATGGCTAGGAAAGTTTTATGGTTTAATTTTTTAACAGTAGACACACCTTGGAAACTGCTGCAGGATTCCTATTCTTGGTTTCATTTTCCAAAGCTTTGTAGCAGTTATTTTGGCATCTAACACATCTGGCTTTAATCGTGTTCTCACTGCTTCACAGTGTCTGAGAGACTATGTGGTAGAGCTCCTACATTCACAAGATCACTGATGGGATCAAGCACCAGAAATATTTTATTTGGAAGGGACTTATGCAGGTCACCTCAACCAGCTTTTTTCTCTAAGCCAATTTAACTTCAGGACTGAAAATCCAGTTAAACTTTTACCTTTCAGAAAGGACGATTTTTTTTATTTTATTTTTACCTGTGGCAGTTTTACACCCCAAATGCTGATTCCATGATTTTCTGTTCTCTGGTAATGTTGTGTACCTTCATCATCATTGTACTAAATATAGTTGCCTGCGTAAAAGACATTGTCTTTCAAATCATTGTGGGGAACAGCTATCATTCACCTATTGTGGCTTTACAGACAGTTGGTGATTAATTCTTTTTAGTTTTACAATTTATAGAATTTTCCATAGTTGTATGTATAGCTTTAGCCTAAATAAAGTTCTACCCTCATTTGGCATAATAATAATTATGTTGTAGAGTCCTTTTGACATTATTATAACAGATCCAAATTAGACCTAGATACAGCCACAGAATCCACATCAAATGATGCACTAAGATCTACAGGAGAAACATTTCAAACTTCTAAGACAGGATTTGTTTTTTGTACCTTTTGTTTACACCCTTGTAATCCAAAAACTGACAAGATTTAATTCCAGTCTTGGAGGACTTTGTTTCTCAGATGGTAATGTCTTATGTACCTGATTTTCAGTTCTGTTTTTAAAGGTTAATTTTTTCCACTCTTTTTATTCACTACTCTATGCAATTTTTGTTTATCTTTCAGAAGTCTGCTCTGGCAGTATTTCATGAACTTTTATACAATTCTGACACTGTGGGCTCCAGCTAGTCAATGGCTTCATTTCTGTCCTGACTAATATTTGTCTGTGCCTCAGAGGTATAATCACTAACAATGATTCACAATCTCGTAGTTGTTGACCCAGATTTGGATCAACTTTCAGAAGAATCTGCTCTGCAAAGGTTCATAATGAGTGGGATATGTGAATAGCCTGTATCTTAATTTCATAGAAAGTATCAGGATAGCTTTCTATAATAGAAGAGTTGTATGGCAAAACAGGCAACTGGTGTGTATAAACACACGAGCCACTGTCCTGCTGGGCTCTGAGAAGCCAGATGGTTTTATTACTTTTGCCACTTGCTGCAGAAGCCATTGATTCTGCCAGTGTTTGGGTAATGGCTCTGCCCTTGGATCCGTCAGAGCTATTGCACATCCATCTGGCAAAGGGTTTAGCAATGCACAAGAGCTGCAGTCTCCTGGATAAAGAGAGAGCAGTGTGCTCTGAGGCCAATCTCGGCACTGTCAGAGCCACCGTGCCTGGCAGCTGATCGGTGAACACCCAGGCACGTGAGCCCACCAAACTCTGCTGGTCCATCCATCGTCTCTGGAGGCTGCTCATCCTGAGAGCTGCTAAGGCAGCAGGCTGAAATGTACACAGAAAGGCCCCTGAATGTCGAGACAGCAGCTACCAGTTAATTTAATTTGGAGGAGTGGTCACCTATCTTGTTCATGTGTAATGTGCATTACAGTAACCTCAAAATATAGACAAATAAAATACAAGAAAATTCAGGGTTAGCTCTGAAAAATTTCTAATATTCATTAATTTATAGGGTCCATGGAATAGAATGTGTTAATGGGAGGTTAAAGTTTGCTGCAAAGCAGTGGGGGCTGGTGGAATGAACAGAGTGATGAAATCAACACATTTCTGTAGATAGATAAAATATCTAAACCTATGTCCCTTTAAACAATAATGGCATTTAAAACCTGTTACTATGCATATAAAATGAAACAATAGCAACTGATATAAAGCTTTTCATTTTCTGGAACATCAGAAGTTAGAAATTAAAACAGGAGAAGTTACCCAGAGTTTAATTGTTGAAGGAAGCATGAACAAAATACAGTTTGAACAGTGATCAAGTATCTCTGAGGGGTACTCGCAGCAGTGTTACTGTGACTGTGAGCTTTCTGAGCTTTCTTAAGACTTCAAAATCTCTGTACAGGGCCCAATCTGAAGGACCTCGCCTCTAAAAAATCTTTGAGTATGTGGGTCAAAGAGTCATGGATTCAGTAAGCTGGTCACCGTGTGATTTTTTTTTTTAATCTAGCCTGTGCCATTTGACTGGTGGCTGAATATGAATAGTTTTTATCAACAGGTAATTTCATTACTTGTGTCATAAGGTCATATTTTCAAAATCTTTCAAGAACTGTAGAGATACAAATCAAGCTGCCTTATGACAAATACTAAGCCACAGATCCCTATCACTATATGAATGCGCTTTATTAAAAACAACAAACCCTGAGGTTTGCAACAAGTGAAACGGAATTAAAATAAGTGGTCTAGAATAACCATGGTTTTGCTTGAAAATGAGAAATGGAAATATAGTCAGCCAGTACTCTTCTTTTTAAGCATTTCTCAGGCATTGAGAAAGTATCAGCAAAGGCGTCCTCTGTGGAGCTAAATGATCTCCACTCTCTTTTCAATTTTCAGCTTCATTTAAAAAAAAAGAGTGAGAGAAAAGAGCAGTCAAAGCATGTACTTTCATATTGTACAATTGTGCCTTATTAAAGGACAGGTTATGTTAAAACTGTCACTTTGGTTTCTCTTGGTATAGTCATATACAGCATTGAGACTGACACAACCCGAGGCAGTCATTTAATGACTGACAGTCACTGTCTCCTCATTGTAGATACTTTCTGCTTTACTGCTACTTTTCTTTAAAGAAGTGAGAAAAGTGCATGCCAATGGCTGACGTTTTTTACAAATGTAAACTTTCCTCCTTTATATTCTTTTCAGAGGATGATGCACTTGGCTGCTCCTGGAAAATTCATGAATCATGGTTTCCAGGGTCTTTTTAATGGTTCCTATTGTAACAAAAGTTAGATGGACAATTGGCAATAATTTATGCAAATGATTTAGCCACTTTTTCTATTTTAGAAGTTAACTTCTAGACAGCTGTGAGAATTGCGAATATTAAACATTGGTGCAATATTAAACCTTGGTGCAAATATTCCTTGTAGGCTTTGTCCCCTGACTGCTCTACCTAAGCAGCTGTTGCCAACCTGAGTGTCCAGCACTGCATATGTGTGAGCACACTGACCCAGCTGGTCACTTCACAATGTGCATGAGCAAATAAACTTTGCGATTTTGTAGGTGTTAATTCAAACTTTAGAGATTACAAAAGTTCCTGGATGGCCCTTCACTGTTCCAGGGAAAGAATGAGTAAGCACAATGGAAAAAGAAAACTGCTAGAAACAAAGACAGCATGTTGAAAAATTTAATTAAATTCCGTTTTCTTCCTCTGCACAAGGAATATCCTTATACTGGCCATATGCATATCCAGGCTTAAAAATAGCTGAAGTCTTTCCTGTCTGAGGGGGAGAAGGGTATAAACCATATGTATTGCTATCCAATAGACTTACAGCTACATGTGAATGTGCTTGTGTGGTCCTGGCTGTGACTGATGTCATCATGTGTCTGTGCAGATGCTTGCCAGGTACACTGGAAACAAATCCATTCCCTGCTGCACTAATAGCACTATCCTTCCTCCACAGAGCCATAGCCAGCTTTGAGGTGCTTGGAAGTGGTTTTTAAGGGAAGTTCTATTGATGATTTCAGTGAATAAATGACGTGCACACTGCAAAGCTATTTGTTTATGAATGATGTACATAATGTCCTTTTCACCCTTATAATAGGAACAGTATTTGAAAGCTCGCTTTTCTGCTGAGACTTCTTTTCAGCTACTTCACTATCCAAAAGCTTCCCTTGATTTTCTCTCAGGAACATTTCCCAAGTGTTTTCTAGCTGGCTTTTTGGATTTTTCCACCTAGATGGTCTCTGGATGCTGTCGTACCTCCACCACCAATATTCTGCCCTGTGCTTCTGGAGACAACCTACAGAAAGTTAATCTATTCACAGAGCAGTGGATGATTTGTCCAGCATGCTCCCCAGCCATATTTAGGGTATGGACTTCCATATTTCATCCATTTTACTTACAAAAGTCTGATTAATTACACCTTTTCTTCCCTGAATGAAATTTTGTTCCCTTCAATTTCCAGATTTCATCCAGTTTGAGCCTTAACAAGAAAGAACAGGAAATAACAAAAGCTGAAGTACTTCCCTAAGAATGAATTTTCTCTCTGGAAGGATAGAGGGGACAGTTTTCATGGGGATACCACTAACATGTATTAGCTGTACCAACACTGGCATAGTAATGCTGTAAAACTATATCAAACACCTAAGCAGAAACACATTTGGGATTGTTAGACAAGATGAAAAAGAAACTAAGATAGCAGTGACTGTGAGAAGATAATCAAATACAGAGGATTTTGCAGTTCCAGAGAACTGAAGAAGACTGTCTACCTATGGGTAGAGAGCTTCATGTTTTGTTCAGTTGTCTTTGTCTGTTTTTAGTATATGATGTGATGCTGCTGATAGAACTGCAACCCAAATGCTAGTTTTTCTGCCACCTTTAAACAAGAAGGGTATTTGGGTTTTTTTAGTAGTGAAGATAGAAATTAATGGAAGTTTTGCATGTAAGCTGAGCTGCAATGCAACAGCTGAGAACTTCTGTTTTGGAATAATTTTTCAGGCTAAAATTTTCTTACAAAAAGATTTTTTCAGTTTCTCTTACTCATTTCAGAAGATAGTTATTTTGCCACAATTCATCCATTCATCTATCTGTTTATCTATTTATCTATCTATCTAATGGACTTTCCATCCCAGAGAAAATAATGTTGAATTATTCATTAAAACGGGTATTTGGCCCTAGCTGTGGATAAAAATTGATACGTTAAAAAAAGTTTTCCCATTTCCCACATCAAAAGGATGCACGCAGTTACTGCCCATATATAATATTTCCCAAACATATTTATTTTGTTTTCTTCTGAGTTCTTCCTGCATATACTTTTGATAAGTTTTGCCAACACAATTTTTTGTTGTACACTATCCCCATCTGATGATAATGTTTCCAATACATATCAATATTCTGTACTCCACCCAGTAAAGCAGACCAATCAATTACAAACTAACAACAACAACAACAAAACCAAAACAAAATAAAACAAAAAACAGGAAATGAACCAAAATATACCTCCTCTGATACTGAAGGGCCTGAGACAAGCAGAGTGTAAAGAGGTTTAATTTGGTCCCTCATCAAACAGACCATTCCTCTGTGAGAAATAAGATCAGATCAGACTGAAATTCCAGAAAGAAATTAATTCCTACCACTATCCAGAAACCCTCAGATAGTGTTTCTCCATTCCTTTAATGTGCTGGACTAGTTTCAATCCCCACTAAAGGAACTCAGTCAGGACTGACAGTGTATTTTGCTAATACTTGTGATGTGAAAGATGTATTTTGTCTCACAGTCCAAATCAGGAAATATAATGTTTCTGTTTATTAGTTATGGGGTTTTTGTCCATTAAGTGGGGAAAGGTGTTGCAGGTTAGATGACAGGGTGAATCTTAGCTTGGTGCACTTATATATGTGTTAAAATGAAGACTTCATAGACAGAGGGAATGAGTGCACCCTCAGCAAATTTGCAGATGACACCAAGCTGTGGTGCAGTGACACACCTGAAGGACAGGGTGCCATCCAGAGGGACCTGGACAAGCTCGAGAAGTGGCCCATGGGAATGTCATGAGCTTTAACAAGAATAAGGGCAAGGTGCTGCCCCTGTGTCAGGGCAACCCCCGGTACCAGCACAGGCTGGGGATGGACAGACCCAGAGCAGCCCTTGCTGAGAAGGACTTGGGGGAGCTGTGGGTGAGAGGCTGGACATGACCCAGCCATGGGCCCCTGCAGCCTGGAGAGCCAAACATGGCCTGGGCTGCACCCCAAGCAGCGTGGGCAGAGGTGAGGGAGAGGATTCTGCCCCTCTGCTCTGCCCTGGTGAGACCCCACCTGCAGTGCTGCATCAGCTCTGGGATCCACAGCACAGGAAGGGCATGGACCTGTTGGAGCCAGCCCAGAGGAGGCCACCAGGATGATCAGAGGGATGGAACACTTCTGCAATGAGGAAAGGCTGAGAGAACTTGGATTTACAATCCAATTAGCCTGAAAAAAAGAAGACTTCAGGGTGACCGAATGTAGTCTTGCAGCACCCAAAGAAACCCTGCAAGAAAGATGGAGAAAAACTATTTACTAGGGCTTGTAGTAACAGGACACTGGGAAATGGCTTCTAACTGAGGGTAAATTTAGACTAGATATTAGGAAAAAATTCTTTATTGTGAGGGTGGTGAGGCACTGGAACAAGTTGCCCAGAGAAGTTGTGGATGTCCCATCTCTGAAGATTTTCAAGGCTGTGTTGGATGGGACTCTGAGCAACCTGGTCTAGTGAAAAATATTTGGAACTAGATGGTCTTTAAGGTCCATCCCAATCCAAAGCATTCTATGATTCAATAATTCTGTGATTCTATGATGACTCTGTGCTAGTGTGGTCAGCCTTAGACAATGATGTTTATTAGACCTTTGGCTCATAGTAATAAACAACAGCAAAAAGTGAAAAAACCCCAACAACAACAATACAAAAAGCAGAAAAAAATGAAGAAGTGAAAGAAGAAAATCTGCTGGGTCAGGGCAGAAAAGACAAGTGGCATACATGGTAATAAGTAATTTAAGCTTTCCTTATAGCTGGGCTTTACCCAGAACATTTCTTTGGATGGTCAGAATAGCTGTAATAGTTAGTATTGTAACATTTAGGGATGCAGTAAGTCCATATGGCTCATCTAGATTCATTCATCTGTCTAGCTTTGATACTTTGTAATATTTTTATCCTCTAAGTACTCACGTCTATTTTTCCCCCCCCAGTATGTTCCTGAATAAAGCATGTACTGTTACTTTTGATACCAAGAGATTAGCCAGTGCAGAAAAAAAGTGAACTCCCTTGAGATATGCTTATTTCATTCATCTAAGTTTGTGAATTCTATAAATTATTCAAAGAAAAGATATTAGTGGATCAACAACAGCTGTGGTTCATCAGGTCACATTAACAATCTTGTACGATTACATTGGTGGGGTGACCAAGTACAGTGCAGAGAGTGAATTTACAATGCATATTTCAGAATAATCCCTCTATACACAGTGTCAAGGTCCATTTGTGAGATATTCCTATAAAATATAATTGTCAGTGCAGCCCCATCCTGAGAGTCAGGGATGAAATCTAGAACCTTTTTTTAAATGCACGATTTTCCTGTCACCCCTCTTCTCACAGCTCTGAAGATGATTGCAATCAGGAGCTACACGTAGGCAGCCATTTTATGTATTATCTGTTCACTTCCCCCATGCTTTCAAAGTGCTCCAGGATGATTTTTGCTGAAGATTTTCCAATCACCTTTTTCTTCCTTTTACTGGTCTGTGTAGAAAATATCTATAATGGGGTGCAATTGAGAGATCCTGATTGTCCCTCCATTCAGTTGCCTAGGAAACAGACCTGTGGATATCCAGCTTTTCCCTTCATTACTGAAGATGCCATTTACAGTTGATTTCCTCCTATGTCTCCTTTGCTGTGCATGCTGGTGAAAAAGAAGGGTTACAATAATCCTTGCTCTATTGTTTGGTTTGCTGTTTTAAGGTGTTATTTGTTTGTAGAATATTATGGTTATAAAGTCTGAATGCATTGTCATGACGGATAGCCATGCCATAGGCAATATAGATAGCTGAAGATATCACATAATAAATTCCTTTCCTGTTTCTTTCTTTCATTTATTTTATTTATTTATTTTTTTTGCCTTCTGCCTATAGGGAAAGTGTCAAATATAAATCTGGCTAGATTCCCTCAAATACTTAAATCTAGTTATACCTGTGGTACATTATCATTTTATTAATTATTTTATAGATGTATAACTGAGAGCAGATTTGTTTCCTTCTACACATTTATGTACACTTCTTATGTACACTGAGGTGGAGGAAAATATTAATTTTGCAGGTGGGACATGGCATACCCTATTAAGAATGGGTCTTGAATCAGTTTGAGCATTTTAACTCTAAAAAGCTCAAATTTGACATCTTGCTCTGAAAAGGTGTAAATAGTGACTCAATCTGCTATTTAAGTGCAGCATAATTTTTTTCTCGGTAAGAGAAAATATATTAATCATTAAGAACTCCAGGTATTCATTTGGATCTGTGTTTTTCTCCTCTCTGTTTCCTTTCCTTTATTCTTTTCCTTTGTTCTCATTATTTTGCCTCTTTCTATTTCCTTTCTTCCTCTCATCCATCACTTTTATCTTTATCATCTTCTTCCCTTTATCTTTATCTGTTCCCTCTCAATATTTACTCTTTGTCTGTTGTAACTCTTTTTCTTTTACAGAGTCTTCCTATCCCCCCTCCCTCTCCCCACCTTTTCTTCACCTCCCAGGACGCATCCCTCTTTTGAGAAATATGCCATATTTAGTTTCAAAGTCACCTCCTCCCCATTTTGGTTTGAAAATTATTTATACCAGTAATAAAGAGTACTGAAGGGCTGGGTAGCAGTAGAGAAGATTTTTTTATGAGCTGGAGAGGAACAGAAAAGCATTAGACATTTCCTTACTCTGCCAGTTTCTCTTTGTGTGCATCCCTCACTTTGCCTCCCCAAGTTTTGGACAGATCATCCCAGGACCACCAAAGTTTGCCTGCCCCCCCCGGTAGCCCTAGCTGCATATCTCCTTCCTTGCCTAATTCTCTTTTCTGCCTACTCCTCCTCCCTGTAACAGCCCTCTTAGTGCACTCTCTCTGTCTCTTTCTGCCTTGCCTCCATTTTCCTCAGATTGTTCCTTACCCTGATAACATCTCTGTCCTTCTGACCCCAGGATGACCGAGAAATCACCCTGGTTCTGTTTTGTTTTGTTTTGTTATGTTTTATGGTATTTATCTTAGTGGTGTTTTCCCTTTCCTTTCCTGTCCTCACAGTCTCCATTTCCCTTATTTCTCATCTTTAAGCAACTTGACCTGCCCCATTTTATCACAGTTAGCTACCCCAAGCAGGAGCAAAGCGGGTAGAGTTGGACAGAAGTTGAACACTAGGGAAAAAAAACCAAAACAGCAAAGACTGTCATTTGCATTAAGAGGACTGGCCCACAGTTCAGAGAGAGAAAGGAAAGGACAAGCAGTGGCTTTTCCCATGAGTCAGGCAGAGGAAGGACAACAGTGACAATGATCTCGTCTTTAGTCTCTGGCCTCAGGTCTGCACATCCTGCTTTAGTTCTCTCTTCCACAAAGAAAAGGTACCTCGGGTGTTACTGCATCCTTACTGCTGCCTGAGGGAGCTCAGACAACAGACTTAACAGGAGGTGAGTGAAATGATGATCAGAAATTCAGAAATTAGGGAAACACTAATAGAAGTGGGAGAGGACACTGCTGGGTGGATTTTGTGTTCTTACATTTCATATGCAAATAGTGTTTTGTTCTGCAGACACTGAGGTGGTAGAGGGATGGTTGCGAGAGATGAACGTTAATTTATTGATGTTAATTATCAGCTGAAACTGACAGGATGTTATTTTGATTAAATGTTTTCCTGTTTTCATCAGAAAATGATAATGGGGAGAGAAACCCAGAGATTTTCACAGAAATATATCCATTTCTAACACATTTTATTGGGAACGCTTTTCCAGTATAGAAGGGGGGGTCCGTCCAAAACCTTCAGAATAGATATTCTGCCCCGATATAATAAAATTTTTGTAAGAAACTTCAGAGGAAATTGTTTCGACTTCCTTTTTTTTTCTATTGATTTAAATCTGTATATTAAATAACTCAGATGGATGCCTTTGTCACAACAGACCTGACTTGTCATTATTGAGGTAACAGTTCCCATTTTCATAGTGGGCCTTGATTTTACATCAGTCAGGATTTAAGATTTAAGATAACTTCTTGTTAAGGTTCAGGGGATAGGGACAAGTTCATTATTATAGAGATATGTCCTGAAAGGCATAGTTCAGAGATGACGCCTTTTTCCTGGTGTTAGGAAAATGAAGTTAGACACAGTTAGAGGGGTTGGGGTCTTTACCTCAGTATTTTAATCAGGATCCTGTTCAGTGTATCCACTTCACCCAGGTGAAGTGTGGCAAAATGCACACCCCCC
>JAHLSL010000038.1:1889818-1916030 GCA_025920805.1 Petroica traversi
TGCATACTGCTAATACTTGTGGATACAGAGAACTGTGTAAAAGGTATATAAAAGAAAAGACAAAAATCATTCTGGCATCACAGAAACCTGATGCAAATATGTCCTGTCTTTCTCCTCCACCCACAAGGAGGAGGAGGACAGGACACCCTAAGTCATCTTTGGTTCTGAGTCCCTCGGGCTCCCCAGGACCTCCACAAATCTCCTGAGGGGGACAAAGAAAAGAGACACCAAATACATAATGTGAAATATGCAAGGACCAAGTAAAAAATAAGTCTTTTTAGTAATAGCATTAAATGTCTTGTTATATTTGTGCTAAAATGATAATAGTTAGGGAAGCTCCCTGCTATCTTTGGTGGTACTTTTTGTCTTAGGAGGGATGAATTAAAGAGCCAAACTGGAAGTGAAGCGTCTGATGTAACTTATGGCATCCTTTTGCTAGTTGGAACAGTCATGAACAAAATACGCGTAATAAACCTCGGCTCTCTTGAATAATCCACTGGGACTGACACTTGAAAAGATGTCTGTTTTCTTCAACAAAGGCTTAGAAACAAGTTGTTATTATTATCTGAACAGAACTCAACTTGAAAGGGAACCTAGCAGCATGTAAATATGCTAACAATAACCAAACCTTCTGGGTTGGAATGTATGAGAGCTATGCCCAAAACATTCATGAGCGAGAAAAAAGGAAGATCCCCTGTCCCTTCCTCCCTATTCCCGTCCACCAGGGAGCTTTCTGGAGGATGATTGGTTTGGTTGCAGTGTTTGGTCAGTAGGGCATGAGCTGCAGCCTGACCTGCACACAGGAGCATCCGTGTGCGTGGCTCAGGCTGCTCCTGAGGAAGCCTGAGCTGGCCAACGGCACTGCAGCTGGAAATGCTGGAAGGAAAGGCTCCTTGCACTTCCTCAGAAGCTCATCACATGCATCTGCTCAAGGCTGCTCACAACTGAGCACCACATTATTTTGCTGAATTAGGCTGTGGGGTTATTATTAACAAAATAGAAATAAATTGAGAAGAGAATGGAAAACAGCTTGCAGTAGGGAGATTTATGACTTACATGTCTTGTGTGTACCCTGACTGCAGTCATGACCTAATTTCTCACCAAACATAAAAAAAGGTAAGAAGAAAAAACTCTAGTAAAAGAGATAAAGTGAAAGGCTAATGCAAAACATACTAGGTAACATTTCTGTTCCCTTTGATGAGTGCATTAGGGACTAATTCATCTTCTTTGAAAATTCTAGAGATCTGTGTCTGCTTATTGAATGAGCCTACGACATTAACATTTTGTTTTTGTTCTTGCACTTCATAGGTTTTATGTTAAACCTTGATAGAATTCAATAAATCCAAATATATCCTTCCTTGATAGAATTCGATAAAGCAGATATTTCAAAAAAGATTTGTACTATTTCTCTGTCTTTCTGTGAAGAGTGAGAATGTTTTAGGTTTCCTCAAAAATGCCATACGTTGCCCTATAAAGCCTTCAATCGGGAAAGCCTCCATTCAGGAAAACATTTAACCATATGTTTGACTTTAACTTTAGGCATATGCCTAAAATCTAGCATGTGCTGAAATTCTTTCCTGAAAAGGAATGGATTTAAGCACTTGCTTATGCTTTTTCCTGGATCAGAGCCCTATAAGTTATACACCAGATCCACTGCCCTCACCTACAGAGTTGAACTCAACTACTTGTATTCTGGTATTTTGAAAGCAATTGATAGGATGGTACTTCATCATAGAAGAAAAGTAAGAATAGGAGGCACGAATTTTCTAGGTATTACTGAAACTCTTAGCTCTCAGCAGAGACAAGCTTTGGTTACATATCAGGATTCTGCAGTGCTCCAGCATAATTTTGAGTAACACTGTTTGTGACTTACACAATAAAACATAATATTTGGCTTAATTTACCTTTGGATTTTGTGGTCAATATGTAGGTATTTTAGTCATTGATGGCCTGGTTTAGGATCCCTAAAGTGAGTCTAAGTTAGTTTTACAATTTTGTAAAAAACAGCTTGACTTCCCTTATTTTGGATGGAAGGAATCATAGAATCATTGGTTGGAAAAGACCTCTAAGATCATCTAGTGCAAACTTTGACAGACCACCACCTTGTGAACTAAACCACAGAAGTGGGTGCCACATTCAGTAATTTCTTGAGTAGTTCCAGGGATAATGACTCCACCAGTTCCCTGGGCAGTGCTTTCCAATGTTTGATCAGCCTTTCAGTGCAGAAATTCTTTCTGATGTCCACCCTGAACCTCCCCTGGTACAACTTGAGGCCATTTTCTCTTGTCCTTACAGTGATTGCTCCAGAGATGAGACCAGCACCCACCTTGCTGCAACCTCCAAAAATGTGAATTGCTGAGAACTCTTACACAGAGGTGTATGCATTTCACTCTATTCTTATTTCCTTTTATATTTTAGAAAGTGATAAATACTTAAAATAACTAAGGGGGAAAAAAACCCCAACTCACCTTTTTTTCCCCAGTCCATTCTCTTATCCATTAATAATGCCACAGGTTGTCATTATTAATGCTGAGTGAAATCCTGTTTGAAACAATACATCACTTTCATCCTTTGGTAATTACCATGTTTTGTTTTAATTTTCATGTTTGCTAAACTTAAAAGAATGCATTTTAAAAGAGGGGTATCTGTAGGAGATGGGGAAGGGAAGCAGGTAGGCACACAAATCCCTTTATTTATGAATGGGATTTGTTCATACACTTCCTGCATCAAACCAAGTAAGCATAAGAATCAGAAACTACTGAACAAAACTCTTTCTTGGGAAGTCAAACCCCTGCTGTTTCCTAGAAGTCTGACACCCCAGCATTGAATTTATGCTTCATTATAGACCTTCTTGCACTCTATTAACAAAATACTTGGTAATTTGTATGTTTGTCTTCAGACAATTATGGTTATTACACACACCCTCTTTTCCTTGTTTCCTAGAGGATCATTAAAACACAGAGTTGAGCACTAATAATAATGTAGTAGGTATTCCAGACATTGAATCACACATGCCAGAACTACTAGAGGAAATAAATCACATTTTAGTATTCAATCTTCAGCAGCCTATGGGCCTGTCACTGCAGGCATATCTGCAGACACCACTGCACTCTGCTTAGAGCCCTCTTGGCAGAGAAACTCCAGCTGACAAACTCTGAAATAGAGCTGACAGTCTGCATGTGCTGTAGAGTGAATGGGGAGATGAGGGCTGTGCTCTGCACAGGAGCAGTTATGGGGTGCTAGTGGCAGCCACCTCAGGGGCTTGCTAACCTGAACCTGCCTCCTGACAGGCAGTCAATGCCACCCCCATGCACAAATTCATAGCAGGGTTTTCACAAGAGCCCCTTGGCTGCTGACAATTGCTAGGAAATATTTCAGGCTGCATGTTTTAATGTGAATCTCATATAAGAAATATTTTTAAGGATAATGTTGTGTTTTCTCCAGACACATTTCAGAGTAGTGATGTGGACACTTTGTTCATCTTCTTTAAAAGAAAGTGGGATTACCTTCATGGACGAGGTGAACTGTGTTTTCACCAGATTCATCTGGTCTCTGGCTTGGGCTGATGACCTTCCTGCTCAGGAGCTTCACAGTGGGAGCCTCTGAATAAAGGGAAAAGGGAATCTGTGCTTGGAAATTCCTCTGAACTCTCTTTGAACTAAACCTGAACCCCATCCTGAACTAACTGGGGATTATTTCAACTATCCATATCTGATTTCCTTCAAATTTTTGGTACTTTTGAGTTTTCATATGAATCCAGCTTTAAAAGTAGAGGACTGGATCCATTTCCTCTTTATTTATTAGCTAAGCTCTCTAATCTTCTTTGTCTCCTTGCAGTTTGCATACACTGTATATGACATGACCTGTGTAGGGCACTTGCTATTTTCAGTCCTGACTCAGTACTCCAGTCATTGGCTATTATTAATCTGTCTTTATCTTCTATTAGACATAACAATATAACACTGGAGGAAGTCAACGAGAGGTCAGTGAGAGACCCTTAAAACAGCAGAACCTTTGAGAAAGCATAGGTTAAAAGTAATCTCATTTTTGTCTGTCTGAAAATATTACTTAAGTTTTTAATTTCCTGCAGGGAAAAATAGTATAATAAAAATAACCCACGTGAAAGCAAAATTATTAATTAAACATTCATATTAATTACTCAGGTAAGTAACCTAATTCCCTTGAATCAAAGGAATTAGGTGAATATTTAGTTTTAGTCTGCAGTGCATTTCTACACACTGCAGCCTGAATCTGTGTTGGGGGCACAGAACATCTCACACAAGTGGCCAAAACTCCACAAAATGGCCCAGGAAGGTAACTCCACAACTGCTGCTCATTTGCAGTTAAAGATGTTGGGTGAAGGGAAGCAAAAAAGATTTCCAGCACAAGTTAACAAAATAAAATATTTCACTTTGTTTTATGAGACAGTATAGAAATCACCAGAGATCTAGGTATTATCTTATAAAAGATGCATTCAAAGCTAATGCATGCCCATCAGTATAAAATAAACATGTGTTTGTTCACACTTGGCTAAGCTATACACCTGTGTGAATTAAATGCTGGCCTCTTCATCATATCTCAGCGTGATACAGAGATCTACCAGCACAAAAATCTGTTAAAGATGCCTGCTTCTAAGACTTCATCTTGACAAAAGTGTTAAAGCATTTTACTAGAAAGAATCTTAATAAAGACAGAAAGCAAATGCAGAATTGTCAGACAGATGGAGGAATCATGCAGAGGAGCAGGCAGCCAGCAATGGATAAGAACCTATACAGGAGGGTGTAAAGCTAATTTTAATCAACTTTATTCATCTTGCTTTGTGGGTGTTGGGTTTTTTCTTATGCTTTTTCAAAACAGCTTTGTGCTATCAAATGGGCAACTGGCAATTACACTCCCCATTCCTACTAGAAATAGCTGGAATGGTTATTGTTGTTGATATTATTCACAAAACAGTAGGGCTTGGAGTCAGCCAGGGACTCCCACTGTGCAAGGGACTGTACAGATGCGGAATAAAAAGAGTGTTCTGTCTTAAAGCATCATCTTATTTCATTGTGTTGAGAGTGAATCTGTGTTCATACAACATCCCTCCCACGCTGTAATGCTGGGTTGGAAGATCTAAATCTGTGCTGATTTTTCCATAACAAGAAAGGATAAGAGACTGGAAGCTTTGCTGCAACAATAAGAGCCTTTGGCCCTGCCCTGCTCTTCTGGCTTTTGTAGTCTGAGGGTCATATTTTAGAGTCTCCCAATTTAGTACTTGTTAAAACTAGATATGTATGAATAACTAAGGGGCAGAAAGTTTTGCAGGGCCAATATTGCAAGGCAGTTGCCCCTCAATCAGTGGATTGCACCTAGGCTGGAGAGAAATTCCTGCAAGCTCCAGATGGTTTGTCTGATAGGCACTAAAAAATATACTCTCTTTACCTAATGATGGGCAGGTATTTTTTTATGGGATTTCACATGAGAGAAAAACATATTCAGTGACAATGAGCCCTTCCAGAAGGTCATGTTAATTTTCATAATTTGGGAGAAGGAATGGGAAAGAGAAGAGCAGAAGAACCCTCAGTAGAGAGTACTTCAGTAGGGTTTCAACTATATGTTTTTCAGAAAATCTTTCCACTTGACTCAGCCTGACTATGTTTAAAATCCTAACAACAATACTATGCCAAAGATTCTATTGTTTGATCATCTGATATTTCAATGTGTGTTGACAACTAAACTTGACTAGAATAAAAATTAATTGAGGCTTTAAATACTGGGCATCTTCTTCAAACTGATCTTTTAAATTTTAAGATTACTATATTGATTTTCAGTCCCAAGATCTTAACTTCTTTGAGAAGAAATACAAAGGAAAAAAGTGTTTTTAGTTAATAGCAAAAACTCTGAAAACAGGTCTTCAAACAACGTTCAGGCTTCCTAGCTTTGGACAGAGAACAGAATTAATCAAAATGTGCCATTTTTGGTACAGTTTAGCTTTCAGTTCTTTATAGAAAACCAACAAAATGTGGCAAATCATATCTTTGAAATAATATATTTTTTATCAGCTAAGTATCCTGAGGGCTTATCCACAGTAACAATGAATTATGAATAACTCGTACTTCCTAATATATCCCAGATCTCCATATTCAGCTCCTGCAAAGAAGCTGAGCTCTGCTCTTTCATCATATGTGCTCCTTTTATTTCCTAACCCTGCAGTGCTGTACTCAGTGGGTATGACATGGCCCTATCCACGCACTCAGCCACCTCTGTGGATTGCCAGGGTACCCTGCCTTCTCCAAAGCCTTTCTTGGGCGTCCATAGCCGTGCCTGGGGACAATCAGACAATGCTCAAATGCTAAATAAAGGGGCAGAGCTAGGACACAGCTGACAGAGCATGTCCTAACACTTGGAGGAAGGGTGCAGCTGCATTCCCAGATTGTACTCTGGAGCTAGGAATGGCTGCCACCCCCTGACACAGGGGAGTCTTGAGGAAAATAGGTAGTTTAACATTGCTTGGCTCTCTAGTGCCTTATTAAAATTTAAAATAATACAGCAAGCCTTCCTTATTTTCAGGAGTTGAGTGTGACTATGTCACTTCAGCTGATGCAGCTGATGGGGCCATGGGTGGTGGCCTCTCCTGCCTGCCCATACCCCAGTGAGCTCTTCTGGTAGCCCTGCCCCAGAGTGTGCACAGGGCCTGTGCTCAGCCCGCAGCAGGGAGAGAGACTGGAGATCAAGGAGGAGACATTCCACCCACAGGCTTCTTGCATCCTTTTCTTCCACATATTCTCGGGAAGCAGAGGAACCCAAAGTGGCCCCTGAATACTATTGGAAGTGCCAAACCTCCAGCTGTGCTTGCTTTTCATATTGTTGTTTAAAAGTAAATAATTACCATGTGAGAAAACCACAAGGATGTTTGATTTTTATCCCGCTCCCCTGCCATACTCCTGTCCCTCCTCCCTCCCTTTCTTCTCCTGCTCAACCCCCAGTCTCACTGCTCCCCCAGTCCCCACACGTGGTCTAGTTTGTCTTGTGCAGCAAAAGTGCAGCTCGAAACTCAGCAAAAAAAGCTTCCCCCAGAAAACATAACATGTGACCCACAAGGTGACAAAGCTTCCAATCGTGCTTTGCAGGTTTCTGTTTCACAAGCACCCAGAGCAGCACCCGTGCAGACACCAAGGGATCCCCATCCCTCAGCCAGGTATTCCCGGCAGCCACCGCCCTTCCCAGGCAGCAGCCAGTGCTGCTTCTGGGATCCCCTCCCCAGGTGAGCCTCACAGCTCCAGCATCCTTTGGACTGAAGAAAACCCTAATGCCAGGCTGTCGGTGTTTTCTCATTGCCTGGTTTTCAGCTGGGGAGCTTAGGAGACATAAGTTATTTAGCTGCAGCAGCAGGAGCAAAAGATGAGCTGATTTAGCCCACTTCTCAATGCTGGTGTTATTTGGTATAGGCATTCCTAAAAAATGTCATCTGACCATGTTAAATGAAAAAAAAACTAGACTTGGCCATTCAGACATACTTCCAGCACTGTAACATATTGGGAACTTCGTCTCCCACTGCGGCAAAGAGCTGCAGTTGCAGTTTTTCCTTACAAGCTACACAAACAATAAAATTCTATTTGACTAGTGACTAGAATCCTTCTTTGTATTATTCTTATTCTGCTACTGCAAGCATCTTCTGGGAAGTACAGACCATTCAATCCCTTGAGGTCAGCATCTCCCAGGAGGTACTCAGCAAGCTACCATAATCACCTATACTACTTATTGTATTTGTTAATGGGATTTGACACCTTTGCCTTCTGACTTCAACTGCAACCTACACTTACACTCTGAAAACACTGATTAAATTACTCACCTAGTAATTTTCAGGATCAGGACGACATTTTGAAAAACACACATTGAAATTTGATCTTGTTGTATTATATAAACTCATTTGAAAGCCTGTTTCAGCAAATCATTTAAGCCCTTGCTGAAGTACCATTGAGTGACTTCACAAAGAAATATTTTTTTTGCATATAATATTTGCTCTATAGCATTATCATGTAGCTTTCTGAAAGGAAAGTGGATTAGCTTCGACTGTTGTTATGATTTATTATTTGTTGAGTGCTGACAGTATACTTCAATGGAACTTGAGGAAGTGCTTAAAGTTAAGCACATTTTCAAGTACATTGCTGATCTAGGGCCAAAAAGTGAATCTGAGACCTTCTTTGTTGGAAAGCATAGACATGACACCAAGGAAGAGCATTCTTTAATTTTCCCTTAAGCAGGAAACACTGGTTAGCCATGTGGGTCTGTTTTACAGATAAAAGATTTGACTGTAAACCATTTATCATTTTGATATTCCAGTGCCAAAGAAAAAGTGTATCAACTGTTCATATAGTAAGTTAAATGCAAATTTAGGAAAGTGGCCAACAGGACACAGATATCTTCCCAGAGAGAGATGAAAGCATAGAATGTAAACACAGCACCTGCAGCTTGCAACCCCCATCCCAGTGTGATGTCATGTCCTCTCGAAGGGCTCTGCATGCTCTCAGAATATTTGCCCTGGACAGACACACAAGGATATGGTCATCTCCCAGTAAATAAAACACAAAAGAACAGCTTCAAAAAGTAACAGTTTCCTCTTTGCTAAACTACTTGTTAGTAGTGTAAACACACACTAGATACCATTAGTACAGGAGACCACTGGGCAGCTCTGAACTGCTTTGGCATGTCTTTGCTATTGTGGTGTAAGGTAGTTCTTAATGCTCCATCTAGCTAGTGTGACTGCTCAACACTTGCTAGGACTAGTCCCTAAATTCATTAGTCTGGATTGTATACCTGTCTTTTTTATTACATGTGATAACAGAGTCTAACACAAAGGAACCTTGTCCATGACTGTAGCCAAGAGGCTCAATAGGAACAACAACAACAACAACAATAATAATTATGCTTATATGTTGCCTGAACACAATTCTGAAACATCTGTTGCTTGTCACTATTATAGCCCAGAAGCTATAGCCTAAGTGAAGCTTTTTTTGGAGGCAATACAAGGAAACTCACTATGGCTCCTGAAAACTCTCTTGGAATGTAATAATATAAATGAGGAGGAAATATTCTGTGGGGGAAATATTCTGTGCTTAAGGCAACGGTAATTATTTTGCCATATATAACATATAGAATCTGCAGAGTGAGAATTTCACATAACAAGGGAAATGTAAAGTCATACTTGGGGTGTAACTAAATTGTAATAGAATGGCTTGGGGGAGCATTTTTTTGAGAGAGTTAATATTTAATTCCTGAGTAGCCGAGGAAGCACAAGACAGAGGCTGTTTTCAAAACTGTATTTTCTTTATTTTTGCAGGAAACTATCAGTATGTATTTGGGTGTTCAAAAAACCGTAAATAATAATCTATTATAAACTCCACAGAACATACCTGAAATAACAAAGTCCTTATCTCTCTTTTCCCATTTTTCTGGTATGCCTGAAATGGTAACATAGAATCAAAAGCTCTGTTTTTGGAGAGTTTTTCTGGGTAAAACTGAGCAGGGCTTTTTATTTGTGGAAAGGTCAGTCCTGTCTCCACTGCAGTGTGCCATTGCAGGAAGGGATTTGTAGGAGTCCTCTCCTCTACCAGCCAGTTGAGCGGGGCTCCTCTCTCCCATTGAACTCATTCAGCCTCAGTGTTGAACCACTGCACCAAACAGAAACCTCCTCCACTTCAACAAGAAATTTTCATCTTTTTCATCTCCCTGACTGCTGCTACTGCCCTTGGTACCTCCCTTCCCCCTTTTTCTCATTAAAAATACATTTATTCTAGGGCTAGCTCTGATAGTCCTTTCTTCTCAGGTATTTCTCCTTCTTTAAGAATCATCTGTTTGTGAACATGGTTCAGACACCTCACACTTCAGCTGCAATACCCATAATGTCTACAGCACCCCACAAATAGTCTCTTTCCTATCCGAGGTCAAAATGGGGACAAGTAGCATGAACTTGCGCTTACACAAGCAAGCCATGGCACTGAGCCAAGGCCTGCTGAAGTTATGAAGGCTTCTCCAATGCCTCTAACATTTTTGAATCATAAAACATGCATAAATGTTTTTAAACATAGATAAACATAAGAAATGTTTACTGTTTCTCTACAATTGGTAGGGGTTTTTGGTGTGTGCATTTCACAAAAAAAAAAAAAACTTATGGAAGAAAAAGAAGATTATGACTTTATAAACCCTTGAAAGGAAGTTTTCCCATGCATCAAGAAAATTCAAAAAGCCTTTCTGGCACAATTAGATGCTGACAGAAACACCATCATAGAGACGACTGAAGAATTTGTGAGGAGGAGCTTTTAGTAGTTGAAACTATTCTAAATTCCGGTTTAATTCATCTCAATTTCACTTTGAGAATTGTTGTGAAACTGGCACCTAACAAATAGAAATTTTCAAGTTTTGAAGAACATATGGAGAGAGAAAATATTTGTTTCTTGTCTTTGAGAAAACGTAGGTCTTACCTGGCAGAGGAGATGTTCAAAAGTAAGTAAACATTTCTCTTTTGTTTTGCTAATTATTTTTGATCTTTTATTCCTAGGCTGTTTTGACAGGAAATATAAAACAGTTTATAAATCTCCCTCTGCTGAAGGACTTGGGCAAACTGGTACTTCACCAGGCAAATTGTTGAGTCACCATGCCTGGAAATATTTAAAAGAGGTGTAGATGTGGCACTTGGGAACCTAGCGTGGCCTTGGTGGGCTTGGTGGGCTTGACAGTGTTAGGTTAATGGTTGGACTCGGTGATCTTAAGCTCTTTTAAAATGTAAATGATTCTATGATTCAAAGATCAATCAATACATAAGCACCAGCACCTCAGTGTGAGGATGACATTGCAGCCACCAAGGGCAGCAGCACACACAGGTTCTCTCAGCTACGTCAGCTGAGTGGCAGAGGTTGCTCCAGCAAGGTGGAAATAATTTTAAAGAATATTCCATGTATTTACAACATATAATGCAAATAGGAGCATCTACTAACTAAAACTAACTTTAAATTCAAAACAGAAGTTCCTTGTTAAAAAGAAATTCAAATTTTGGAATTCAAAATCAGATTTTAAATAAAGAAAATATCAATAGCAAAGAAACAAAGATCCTGTTTACCAAGAAGTACTTGTTGAGAGGAAATTACTTTACTACAAATGCAGCTATTCAAGAGAAGTAAAAACTAAACCAGATCTGAAACAGAAACAGTTATTACAGGTTGTTTGGTTGGCCAAGGAGTACTAATTCTTCTGAAGCCATGGAGCAGAAATGAATTGTAGGAATAAATCTGTCAATCCATCAAATTTCAGTTTGTGACTTTAGTAGTGAATTGGCAGAAAAAGTAAATTACATTTCAGACGGATTCAAATTTATGTTTTCTTTTTTTTTTATTTTAGGACTTTGTAATGTTTTGTGGTCTTTCAAACTCAATGAAACCAAACACATTTTTAGGCAGTCAGTTCATTACTAATGAGAGTGAAGGCTCTGACAGCAGAGCTAGATATCCCCTGTGGCCCCTGCTACCAATGTTTCTGTAACTGGCTACAGCAGAGACTGTCTGCACTGGATCTAAACCCTCATCTGCTTCAGGTGTTCCTAAGAAAACACAGTGTGCAGACACAGCACATGTGTGAACATCATCTTCTTTCATCTGCAGCACAGCTCTCTAGCGTTTTGCCCATAGAAAGCAAAATTCAAGCTATTTTTTTATTGATAGCTGTGGGATTTTTTATGAACACTTTTAAACTCAAGTCCAAGGTAATCAGTTCAGTTCAACTGGTTCTCAGCAGAGAGATTTTTAAAATGACTTATTGCCATTTCTCTGTGTTTTTCCAGGGTCAACATATTTTCTTAACAAAGCAGTACTCATTGAAAGCAGTAGACTGTACTGCATAAATCCTTAGAGTCATACCATTCCACCTTGTATATGGTGGAACTTAGAGAAACCAAGGAGAGGGAAATGTATCATTTTAATCCTCCAAAATCTTCATCTGTTTTCCTTCACGTTCCAATACTTCTTCTCTTAAATCTCCCCCAGCTATATTTCTGGGCCTCATTTTTTTCACCTTCACCTGTCTGTTACTTCTCCAATACTAGCAGTTTTTGTCGGTCCCTAACTTTTGAAACAGCATAGGTTTCATCGTATCTGTTCTGTGTCTCTCAGGCTTTCCACACAAAAGTAAATTAGAAGGGACAGGAATCACTGTCCAGACAGGATATTGGGAATGATCACCAAGCCTTGGGTAGCTTGAGTAGCTCAGGTAAAAACTGACAACTGAACGGGAATTACCTTGGTGATTACCAGAATGTTTTGCGTTTATTTGTTCATTTGGACAATGCTCTCAGGCCCATGGTGTGATTCTTGGGGCTGTCTTGTGCAGGGCCAGGAGTTGGACTTTAATGATCCTTGTGGGTTTCTTCTCAGAACATTCTGTGATTTTGTGATTATTGTAAGAGCTCCTCACCATCAGCTGACTTCATCATCCTTGCCAGTGTTTTCAGTTCAGAAGGCAAGAAAAAAATTGTTTCCTTTTCTTGGGAAATACGAAGCATTTGTTTTCTAAAATTCTTTTGCACCTTTAATTTAAATTGTGGTGCTGAGGTCCAACATAACAACTAGTTTTGTCGTACATATATGGTCCAGTGTCTTCTCAGCTCATAGCTGAGAAGTTATTCTGCAAAAGGGCTGTCTTAGTTAATCTATGATGCCATTACTACTTTTTCTCTGTATTCTAAAAATGTCTTTCAGAAATGTGATGGTTTAATTAATATTTTGCCATTCAAATGTTTGTGGGAAGTATTTTTTTCCTAAATTAACTCATGCCAAATAATTTATAATTTTTTCTTATCTCAGCAGAGATTTTCAAATTAGTCATCTTTTTATTATTCACATCATCCAAATTAACTTCACAGTTTTATTGAATCCAGTGATAGGCTCTGGGGGTTATGAAGCTTTTAATGTTATAAACATTTTTTCTAAAACTTTTTACCGTTCTGAATAGCATGTTCAACAACTAAGCAAGCTGAGAAAGAAAATTAATACGCTTAACTTGCACAGTTAGTAGGAGTTTATATTTCACTAATCATTAGAAGAAGTTGTTTGCCTTATACATTTATTTATTGCTGCCACAAACACATTTGCTAACTAAATCATTCTTCTTGAACTGAGATGTGCTTACTTGCTCATTAAAAAAACTCTCTTAAAATTCTCAGACTTGTGCATTTTATCTTTTGAGTTAGAAAGATCAAAGGAAAAACTGAGTCAGAAATGAAAACAAAGTTGGTAACTACTATTATGTCAAATTCTTTATGATAATGATAGTTATTGAATTCCAGGTTTCACAGATCTGTCAGACTACAGCCAGATCAATTATATTAACTTTTTTAAAGAGTATTAATAAATGGCTGTAGCTTCAGCTGGCGATCTATTAAACAATTTCCACTTATGTGCAGAGACAGATGATTCTGCATAAACCTTGTGCATTCTGCACAGAAACCTAAAACCACTCCAATTCATAGTATTATAGACTTTACACTTGTGTATTTCCTCTGTAGACATAAAAGTCTTAACAGGTTTGCAACTGAGGCGTAACTTCTAAGGGTTCTCAGTGAAGCAATTTAACAATACATTAATTTTAGTTTATAGATAAGGGAACATATTTTGCTACTTTCCTAGTTTACCAGATTTTTGGGAATGAGGTGTGCCTGTATGTCCAGTACCTACCACAGTGGAACATTGGTCTGGCTAACAGTAACAATTGTGGTAGCAGCCTTTGGTCAGTGACTGTTACTGTGCATGGGAATTGCATAATGACTGTATAATAAGGAGACTTCTATGTTAATATAGCATTATAACAGAGCAAAAATATTAATTTTACATTATCATTTCATTACAATGATATCAAAATGCAAAAGTATAATAAGGTGAAGCTATTTGAAAATATTGATTAGTTTGTTGAGAGTTTTAAAGTATGATACTTGTAAATGTTTCAGGATGCTACTTATGTACTGTAATAAAATATTTGAATATTCAAAATAAAACTAAGAAACAGTATCGAAACAGTATCTTACTGAAATGAACTGTTTCTACACTGAACCAGCATTTTCAACAGTTGGGTTTTGTGTTGTTCTTTTTAATGTATTTGGAATGAAAAGAGACTTGTTTTTCAATACCTTTAAAGTATGCAAATTTCAGACTGTTTTGGAAGTACATGTTGCTATTTTGTGTATATTTAAAAATCTTACAGGCATCAGATAAAATATTCTGGTTTTCCATTTCTTGTTCTCTGTTTCTGTTTCTAGTCTTGAGTTTTAAAAGTGCCATTAGGTTAATTTATCTCTAATTTAAGTTTTGACAAATATAATCATATGTAGTATATTCCCAGAGCCATATAAACATTACATAATGTGTCAATGCATTTTGTTTGTAGAGTGAGTGAATAAAATTTTTGAGCTCTAATTTGGAAAATCAGACCACAGATAGAGAAAAATATCCAGCTCACTTAAACACAAAATCCCCAGTGTGTCACGTGAGTAGTGCCTTCTGTTTCCACCTCCATACCAATAGGCCCTTTTGGCTTTCTTTTCTCTAGTTTGTTAATTCCTTTTTCTTTAGTAATAATCAGGTCAGATTTAGTTAACAAAGCACCAGACACCAACTAAACATGATGCCTTTTTTTTTTGGAGCTGACTGGAATTTGGGACTACCCTTAAAGGCATAAATTTTTGCTTGGATTGATGCAAAATCCAAGCTGACTGTTCAATATCTCAACACTTCACAGTCATTAATCAATGTCACATCGACAGCCACTTTGCGTTCCCCGACATGCTGAAGCACTCTTATATTTTACAATAGCATCATTTGGCACCTGCTCTCACACTGTTCAGAAACAAAAGCACTGACAAGCTGCTGCACTGTTGTAAAACAGCAGAATGGTTCATATTCGTTGGAGGCACTCCAGAGGGTACTGCAAAATAGATTTGAAGTTCTACCAGTTATACTAAGAAATACACCAGAATTTTGCCTGATAACAGAGGTTCAACTGCAAGAGGCAATAGTTAGCTGAATGTCCTGGTTTAGGGCAAATGTTTAGGAGGAAACCCCTGGGGGGGTCTCCTCTAGGAAGAGCCGATTCCAATCACCCCTCCCCCTACAGGTCCGGGAAGAATTTCCTTAGAGAAAAGTGGAAAAAACTATTTATTTAACAAATAGAATATTCACAAGCATAGGGGGAAAAATTGGATAATATGAAAGCAATGAAACCTCTCCTTCCTCTGAAGAGATGGTAGATTCAGAGTCCGTCTGAGTCTGGTTCAGTTCTCCAGTGGGGGGGCCGGTTGCCGCGCCCGGCTGTAGAGGTCGGGGGGAGGGGGGGGGGGGGGGCAGGGTTTCCCTGGTGTCTTGGGCCCACTCAATGCCAGCCAGTCCCAGGAGGAGGAAAAAAGGAAAAAAAACCCAACAAGAGAAACAAAGTCTCTCCCTGCAAAAAAGCCGAGAAAAATCCGAGGAAACCCTCCGCAGTGTGCCGTTCCTGCACACACCCGAGAGAATGAAAAAAAAAAAAGATAACGCTGTCCCGCTGGAATGTAGCCTCTCCACTCTCTCAAGGCCTTGCTTCGCAGGAGTAAAGGTATCCTGCAGACAAACGGCGAGTGTTTTTTTTTCCTCCACTTTCACTCTCTCTGTCTCTCTGGGCCTAACTTAAAGCTGTAGAGCTTAATGTCCAGCATAAGCAAGAGGACGATTGGTGATACAAACAGGTCATATGGCCAACCCAGGACACTGAATAATCATCCTGTTCACTTAGTCCGTTTGATGCAAAAACGAACTGTTTGAGGTGTCTCATGATGTTTTCTTGTTTCCAGGGCCTTTGCTATTAATACACCTGCTTATTTTCTATAAATACATGCTAGTCCAGTATGCTTTAGATGTAAAGACATGATGCCATTTCATATTACCTCTTTCATTATGTCCATTAATGGTAGGTGCATTTACATCCTGAGGCTACCCAGCCTCTGCTCCATCCAGCTGAGGCTTCTCTAATGTATGACTAAGAGCTGTCATCTTTCCAGGCAGATTCCCCATTCCTGTTAAATGGGACTGCTCTAGATTTCTGTACAGATATGTATATACAGAACTCTGTAGAATTCTGGCACTGCACCTGTGCAGTGACAGCCAGTCCCCCTGTAATGGTGGGCAATGGACTGGTGACAGAAAGCTAGAACAAAGTTAAAGGAGTTTATTTCTCCTCTGCTGTGGTGGCATTCATATCATTTACTGCATTTGGTTTTTATTTGAGAGATGAAATAGTGCCTCAGAAATGGCATGGTAGTACGCATATACAGAACTCTATGCAATCTGTCATCTCTTTTTTTTCCAATAATTTAATTTGATCATTTGATTCTAGACCATCTTCAGAAAGACCTGAATTATATCCAAGTTAGTAAAAATTGTAGGATTCATCTCTTGCTTTCTGTTTCTCAAACTCTCGCAGATCACGAACTCCCATATGTGCAGTTATTCAAAACAAGTTTTCCCTCAAGTATTAGAGGCACCTGGAAAATGAGTTTTTTATTTAATAAGGTATGCCCAGGTCAACATCTTGGTAGAATGCCCTGACCCTATCCATGAACACCTGATATTGATAGATTATCATAAAATTCATTAAATTTATTTTAATTTTTGTAGACTAGTAGCCACAACATCATCTTTTAATTCCATTTCAAAGGTAGTCTTTTCCATCTCCCTTTATCAGAATGAAAGAAACTATTAATCTCCCACTTTTATAACTGTACCCAGAACATATGATCATTTCAGCTGTTCAGCTCTCTGTGTGGAAGCTCAGGCAGAGCTAATGTTGAACTTATTTCTCTGAGATATCACGTAGCAAGAAATCCTGCTGTTCACAACCCCCAGTTTCTTGTAAATGTTTGGGGGGCCAGACAGCTGTTACCATGGTCACATTGGTGACAACTCTTCATGACAAAGAAAAACTGGTTAAAGTCCACCTCATCAGCAGTGATGTGCACCACAACAGGGAAGGCAGGAAGGAGGGAATAAAGGAAGGCAGAAAGGAAGGAAGAAAATTAAGGATTTTGTTTTCCTTGTACTGCATGCAAGGATCCTGTGGATCTGTATACCTTCTCTATCCATCTTAGGGTTTATGAAGAAAAGGAAGGGAGGTTAAATAACTATAAATGTGGTGAAATTCTACCTGTTTATGATATATGGCTTAGAATTTCACAATAGGTTAAGGGCATACACTTACTTGATTTAAAATACATTTGTTCATTGGAGTTTTTTGTAATTGTTGATTCTTCATGTTGGTATGATTTTCCCTGAAGAACCTGCTGCTGGCCACCTTTGAAAAAGAACAGTAGGTCAGATGGATCACTACTTTGATGTACTGCAAGGATTTTTGTGTTCCTAGTTCAAGTCAAAACCCACTTGCATTTCAGCTTTTGTCATTACTGAGGGGTTAAAAACCCAGAACATTTTTACACAGAAATGCATATGATATAATTTCAAATGCCCTATGTGTTTAAGTAGATTCCAAACTTTAAGTGCAGTAGAATAACAATCAGGTAGGAACGGGGCTTTTTTTAAAAGGATTTCATTTCCAGAGAGTCTGTTTGTAAGACCCTAATCCAGAAGAGCCTGGAAAGCAGTTTTGCATAGTTAATGTATGGCACGTGAATACATCTGCTAAGTCTGAACACTTATATAAATCCTCCAAAGTAATACTCTGAAATTGCCTAGGTGACAGAATAAATCCATCCTGTATCAAAAAAAATTTAACATTTAGCCTCCAGCTGCTTAAGCTTAGTTACTGCATCATGGTTGCTGTGTGCATTCCTGGGTCTATAACTTTATTTTCCAGAATAGGAAGACATCTTGAGTTTATTTTTATTGGCCACCAATTCTCTCACAGGATCAAAATATCACAAGTTGATTAGGTATTAATGAGAGTTCATTAATAGTAGGTTTCTGGCTCCAGAACCCTGAACATCTGTGATTTTGTAACTTAGCTAATTTTGAGCACCGATAAAATCTTTCTTTCCAATGAAACTTATTAATAAGTGGTTGAGCAATGTAATTTATCACTGACTATATTATTATTTCTTAGACCTAAAGTTGCATTATATACTGACTCTTCAGGAAAAGGTAAAGTGATTCACTTACTTCAGGTCTTGCCTTGCATTCTAACATATGGTTCTGCTTAAATGTGCCCATGTTTGCAACCTTCAGTTGACATTTTTGGCACTCAGAATAGTGTCTTTTAATTATGCTAAGTCTAGAAAGGAGGATTAGCTTTTATAGCAGAATTCATAAAATTAAAAAAAAAATAGTTTTAGTCAAATTTATTGGCTGCAATGAACCCTCCAGAATGCAGACGTCTGGTCTGGTGGAACTCAATAGATTTCTGTTTGCTGCATGTGCACGCGCATGCGCACTCACACACACACAAACGACTGCTTTATGAAAGCATTTGTGTGCAATAAAATGTTAAATATTTTCACACTTAAAATCAGCTTCCCCACCTGCAGCGATTATTGTCAAACAAGCTTCATTTGATATGTTTTGAAAGCCTTTTTCTTCCTCTTTCCTCCCCCACACCTTTCTTTCTCTCTTAAAATACACTATATTTGTTGTATCTGCTGCTCTGGAAAGCCAGTTTTTTTGAAAAGTGTCCAGATTTCTCCATAATTCTCACCCTAGTGTACTTTTGTGGAACAATATGCAAGTGCTTCAAAACCACAGGAGTTGAAAGAGTGCAAGTTGAACTATCCTGCAGTGTGTTGTGTGACTTATCAGTCCTGAAAGGCACATTCCTGATAGCTGAGTGTTGGAATGAAACTCTGACTTTTATCTCTGCACCAAAAGGGAAAGGTTTCATTTGGGTTAGCAAAGACCAGCACCTATTTCCTTTGCAACAGCCTGCTTTAAAGTGTGCTTTAATTCCTGACGATTCCACTGGAAGATCAAGCTCACACACACATCTATCAAACAAATCTCCTCACCCCCGAGGATCCTCACCCCTTTTTGAACTCCCTTAGGAATGAAAAAGCCAATTGCAAGCTAGTTGTCATGCCTTGTACATTTTGAATAGAAGCATCTGCAAAAAGTTGTGCTCTGTGCTGTTATTGACTTTTTCCTTCTTTCATCAGTTTACACTTTCAGATGCCCCTGTTAGACACTGTAGGGCAGAATCAGGATGATTACCTTGAGTTATCATAGTCAAGCATGAAATACTATCTCTCCCTTTGGGAAATAATTAATACACTATTTATGGCAGAGTTTAGAGTGAAAGACTAGTTCTTTCAGGGATTAAAAGCCTTCCTTCATTGCTTCTTTCCATTAGAGTAGACCTTTAAAGGATGATAGATTCAAGTTGTTATGAGCTGCTATCACAACATAATATTTCCCTGTTTAGCATCCACCACTTGCATGCAGGGTTCAAGCTAGGGACTCCTCAGTGTGGGATCCCTCCACAGGCTGTAAAGCCAGGCTGGCACCTTGCAGCTGCCCTTTACTCGGGAACCTTTCATAGCCTCTTTCTCTTGATTATCTACACAGGATGGAAGGCAAATCGGGCTCCTTGTGAAGATAATGCACTTAACTCTTTCTAAGGAGGTGCCATTAATCTAGGCCATGGTTTCTAGTTGGAATTGAATGTAAAACATTGAAAAAGCAGAAGAAATATGCCTCAAGAAGAGGAACACAAGAAATTGGAATCATTCCTGTGTCTCACCCCTGACAGGGGAATCCTGTTCTCTGCTGCAGTTGTGCAATATCTGGCAAACATCCTGGGTGGTGTTATAAAATGAGATGGAATTGCTTGGGTTACACATAAATTTAGTCCCTAAAAAGTAGGTTTCCAATGCAATTTAGGGGCTTAATCTATGTCAGTAATCAAAGAAGAGAAGCAGACACCTCCCCAGGGTGGTATTTCCAATTTGAAAGTAGGTGTTTCAGAAAGGGCAGGCAAATAAACTCCCCAGAGATAACTCTGTCATCACTGGAAAAAGGAAGTTGTCTCATGCAACTACTTCAGGCTACTCAGCTAAATTTTAGATTTTTGAAGTTAAGCAAGTCAATTTTTTCCAAGTCCTTGGATCCTGTATCTCTAGAGGTACAGAAAACTAAGCACAGGTCTGTTCAGCCTTAAAATGTATCCTGTCACTATAACTATTTTTAACATTAGCTATGCATTAGAAGCTAATAAATGTTGCCACTACCTTTTAAAGTCTTTACTGTATACTACATGTGTTGGGTATTTGTTGGGGTTTTTTTCTCCCCCTGTAAAACTGCTAAACATATGCTTAACCATCTGGCAAGGAACAATCAAAACCACAGTGTTTGAAAGTTCAAACAGACAATCAGTCATACTTCTTCACAGATTTTATATTCGGGCCTGAATAATAGCACAGCAATGTAGGATGAAACAACAATGTAAAAATTAATTAACATGCCACAGCAGGTAGTTTAATGCTCTCATTCAAAAGAAAGATACCAAAAGGGATGGAGCTTCTCTCTTCTTCCTGTCCTGCTCTGTACATATTCTGGTTGAACTGTATTTCTTCAGGCTGAATGTTACTAGTCATATATTACCTATGTCTTCCCTGTCTTTCCTTTCTCTACTCTCTCCTGATTTTCTACCACACTGCAGCAGCTATCTTAATTTTCAAGTTTCTGTGCTTCCTAGCACCTCTTTATCTTTCACCACTGTTATGCCAACTTCCCTCGTATTCTATCCTGGACCTCCTGATATTCCTTGCTTATTCAGGAAGCTCTCAATCAAAAACCTAAAAGTCCTTCCCACAGTCTTCTTATATACAGAAGAATTACTCCATAAATAGCCAAGTAGGTATGAACCTGTACTTTGAGTCACTGTTTTTAATTCCAAGCTTTTACTAAATAATAACATCTAGTGGAATCCTGCTGGGTGTCCCACACACTGTGACCATACAGACAGATAACCCAAAAAAAAAAAAAAAAAGGGTAATAAAAATAGCATTAGTTGGTATCTTCAGTCCCTCTGCACTGAAACAAAAGACATATTAGGGTGGGCAATTCCATCGAACTTTTGCTGGTTGTGTTTCTCCTATGTTAAGATCCTGGTAAACTTTGACAGAGTAACATATTCCTACTCAAGTTGTTGCAATAAAATCAAAACAATAATTTTACTTTTCTTTTGCGGAATTGGGACATGCAATTTAGAGTGGTCCGAACCTGGAAAAAGAAGGAAACCAGTACAGGAAAGTGTGTGGTGTGGAACATATGTTCACTGCTGGTTCAAAAGAAAGGCAGATTTGGTTTAAGGGGCATGCAGTAAAAAACCATAGACTTTGAATAAAGAACTCTTAAACTGAAACAGACTCAGGCCTCCTTAAGTCATTAGAGTGTAACACAGCTGTAGGAAAGCTTTTTTCCTGTTGCTATGAATGAAATATACACCAATAATTTCACACCCTCCTCTGAATATGCAGAGCCCGGATCATTTTTCTCCTTGAGCTGTCCAGCGCTGTTGCATTTGGCTCTCCAGATTTATCAATGTAAAGCAAAGCAGATCTAAGTATGGCCTTTATAGGAGGAAACTCACACTCAGTGTCAGATCACTACAAAATCAGAAAAACAGAAAGAAAGAAATAGATTAGTTTTGTTTTTGTTTGGCTTCTAAGATTTTGGCCTTAGAGTTGGAAACCAGCCCAGTCTTTATGGTTTGAATCCCCATCTTCACCTGGGTGCTTGAACTTCATTGTCTTTTACTTTTCCATTGCCACCTGCTGCCTGCCCAGGAGCTGACACTTTGGATCTGTGTCCTCAGTCAAAACTCTCCCTGCAGGCTTATTGCTACCCCTCCCTTTTTCCCTGCCTCTTCTGCCTCTTCTGCCAGCAGGCTGGGGAGGACACAGCAATAAGACAGCATCCAAGGATACACCTATCAAAATGATGCATGATGAGAAAGATAAGTATTGATAGTCACAAACTCTCCTCCTCTGCTGTCAGCCAGCGAGTTACAGTCTTTCTTGACTAAGGAAGTGTCCATCAATATGTCTCTATTGATGGAGTTACAGCCTGAGCAAATCTCTGGTGGAGACCTTCAGACGGGGTAAAACAGAACCTGTGCTGTTGTGATTTATCTTCCTGTTTGACACTGGCTACTCATATCAGAGTGAATTTGTCTCACAGGAGTGCTGCACATCTATCTGTGTAAGAAATGTGCACTACAATCTGGGTGGGAGCTGGTGGGGATCTTAATCTTCCACAAGCTGTGGATCTGTCTCCATTTATCCAGAGCAGGCTCTATGTGCATGCAGACCAGGGGCTTGGTTAGAGTTCAGAACAGCAGGATAGCATGGGCAACTAGCTGGTTTTTTCGGCATCCAGGACACCAAGCTGCTAAAAATTCACTCTAATAAACTATTTTTGTTCTCCACCACCATTTTGCGAAGAGATGTGGCCATGATAATGTTGGTTAACATGATTTCTGCTGATCATGTCTTGGTGTGTAACGAGAACTTTCTTATGTATGAAAATTATGCTTAAAAAATATTATCCACATAAAAAACATGATCCACATTAGAAAGATTTTTTTTTTCTTGAAAACCTAACAGCTTCTTTGCCCTCTTTCAACAAACAAGCAAAAAACCTAAAGCACAGTAATCCAGCAGCTGGCTAAACAGCAACATGATTTAGAGAAGCCTAGTCTTTCAACTAGCATGAGATTAAATGAAGCATTATTTATTTATTGGCTTTTCTGGTTCACTTACCATGATTTGCATATAATCTAATATTGTGGAAACTTTTTGAGACGCCAGTAGAGTTCTTCCTTTTGCTAGATGTATGATCACTCTCCCAAATGCTTATCTGAGAAGTAGACACTCAATACCTTACACACACTAATGAATTTTTCTCCTTACAACCTCCCCAACAGAGAGTTATTGCTTGATTTACCTGTGGGAAAATAACATTAAATAATTGGCTCCAAGTCAAGAGGAAGCCTGTGGCTAAGCTGTGACTAGCACCCAGATATCCTGAGTCACGGTCCAATGCATTAACCACATGCCAGTTTTGTTGCTGACAGACTTTTCTTGCTAGCAAGCCCACGTTTCTGGAATGTATTCCCTGCAGAAATGCAATTAAGTATGTACTTGGCTACTTTTAAAAGAGCTCCAAGCCCCACCTCTCTACCCAGGCCTTCCACTCACTAAATCCCTGCCTCTTGGTTTACTAGTAAAGCTACAGGTGGCCGAGAGACCTGTCTGGAGCTATTTTTATGGTTGTAATGTCTTGCTGAAAATAAACTAATTTGCAAAGAAATAATTTCAATTAAAAAAAATGTATTTTGACATTAGAGGGTCTTTCACCATTTTAAGTGTCAGCCTGTGGTGGGTGTTGACTGGACACAGGGTCAGAAGCCCATCTGAACTCACCTAGAACATGTCAGGGTCCAACAAGCAGATTCTATCAGCTTAACAAAAAAAATTATCCTTTTATTTTCATAGGAGTCAAAGTATGATGATATCTTCATTTTTAGAGGCTTTTTTTTTTTTGGTGGAAGACCATTTTTGCACCATTTTTATATTTGATGATAGGTTAATCCTCAGAAAATGAAAATATTCACAAGATTGAATTCCTATGCATCATAATCTGTTTGATTTTTATGAAAGAAAAGAGTGATTTGTTAAATAAAATGTTTATGTCCCTGTAAGAACTAAATTTTTTGCTTCTGTGAACAAGGAATTAGATACACTCCTACAGTTGATGTCTAATCAAGTCTTCCTACCTGTGTGGAAAATAATAGCACCTTGAAGAGAATATTTTTTGTTACTAAGCCCCTTTGGACATGGAATGGAATGGAATGTCTTTTGAGTGACTGTTATTCAAAGTATCTGAGGCTAATTGCAGCATTGATCAGAGAACATCAGTGTGCCAACCTAAGCGGCATTTGGTTCTAATTAACCCTGTGTTTTACTTTTGATATACTTAAAAAAAAAAATTCTCATGCACATTTCACAAAACTGTGAAATGTCTGAACAGCTTTATTGTAACTCTACAAACATAAAACATACAGCATGTTTTTGGGACCTGCCACATCTAGCCATCCTTACTCCAAGTACTTTTCCAGAGTAACCAATTTTGTAGACACAAGCAAAAATAAAACTTAATTTAAAAAGACAAGCGCATGCATGCTTATTGCAGGCTTCCTGTATGCACTGCTGAATTTGTAAGCAAACACGTGCATGTATAGGACTGACACGCAACACATCTGCCTTATGTGAACATCACATAGGAGAAAATATATTTAGCAAGTAATGAGTAGCCTTCCTCTGCAGCTAACATGGCAACTTCCATCTGTGGTGAATTAGAGGTTATTCCAAGAAAAGATCCTGCATGAGTTTGTCAGAAGAAATTAGTTTGGTGTGTTGTAAAATCAAAACCAGAATGAGTTGTGATTGTTGCCAAGTGGCTGGGTCACTCTGAATGTTGCCTTGATTCCTATAAACATGAAAAGGAGCTTTGAAAAAAGAGACATCACAGCTCTGTGCAACTGTGCTGCTTTCACTGTCATAAAGCAGTATTAATCAGAGTTAGTCCAAGACAGCCTAACCTGGGTAGAGGGATGCTGAATGGCACAGCCTCATCTGCCAGTTCCACTCCTGCTGTCACTCCTTGTTTGAGTGACAGCAGAGTTCTGCCCTCAGGGAAGGGAGCAGCCTGGATGCTGTTTAGTGGAGCCAAAATACAATTAATTTTGGGGTGCTAAAGTTTTACAAGAACTGCCTATTTTAAAAATCTTCTGTTAGACATTGCAGCCAATAATGTTGGTAGATCTTTCCATTCTATACAAACTATTTAACATTACTTAGACCAGATTTCTGTGATTCTGTATATATAACACCATATGCCCAATGACCATTTGTTCTGCAGTCTAGAAACAACTTTTAAATAACATAAAATATGAATATTGCTACTGATGCTAATACCCACAGCTGATGTAATATACAGTCACAGCATTTACAGTGGGTTTCAGATTTAATAATTATGAAAATATGTAATCTGTTCTTGCCAGGGTGGAAAGATCTGGCTGGGCCCAGACAGCCCAGGAAGAGTTTCCTGAAAATAGATCCTCTACAGTCCCTTCAGGCATTCTTTAGGCCCTGAGCTTATCCCACAAGCCTAATGGATTTCTTTGTCTAAGAGTTTGCAAAGTCCCTCATTACCCAAGGAGCTCTTTTTTTGATCCCCACAAACCTGTATAAGGCAGCTGAGAGCTGTCTTGAGTGTGGGTGTGAATGTGAAAGATTACAGAAAATACTTTTACTTCAATATTAAATTAAACAGTGCAACAGAAACAGAGTTCATTATTAACATTAAGTGGACTGTTAATTTTCATCTTGAATTCAAATATATTTCCATGAACAGCTGCAAGATTGAAAGACAATATTGAATTCAAATATTCTAAATGGAAGAGATGCATTACATAGCATTAATGGAGGGATTTTCACAAGGGAAGGTATATGGATTTGTGGTTAAAACTGGACTTTTTCTTGGAGCTTTGATGAACTTCAAATCCTGACACAGAAATTTAGTGTGACATTCTCTGTGTCACTCTGTCTCCCTGTTCATTATTTTATTATCTGCTATGGAAGAATCTCCCTGAACTTTTCTAGTACAGCAGCTTTTTACGGAGAGCCATAGTCCTATAAGTTTTATTGGTCTTTGTTCATTTGATATCTTCTTTTTCAAACTGAACCAAAAATAACAATTAAAATATAAATATTTTAAATGACAAAACAATGTTGAGTTTTTTTGTTTTTAAAATACAATTTTTTCCCTCACCCATATTTTTTTTCTTCTGATATAATTACAAGATTAGCTGCGTGACTCCTCTCTAATGGGACTTTGAAAGTCTACATGTTTTGCCTAAAAATTTAGAGGAGAGGGAAGGGGAAGAGAGGAGGCAAATGTAATTTAAATATTTTGCTAATGCATTTATGCAGCAGTTCAGATGTTAAAGCCATGTGGGGTTACTAATAGCATATTTGCACTTGAGAGGAAAATTGTATGGATTAATTTGGACAGTGGTTTGAAAATACAAAATACATTAGGGAAGAATTTTTTAATCTACTATTATTATTATTATTATTATTATTATTATTATTATTATCATCATCATCATCATCATCATCATCATCATCATCATCATCATCATCATCATCATCATC
>JAHLSL010000038.1:1916040-1954556 GCA_025920805.1 Petroica traversi
TCATCATCATCATCATCATCATCATCATCATCATCATCATCATCATCTAAGCTTCTTGTAGGAGTGTTAGCCTTTCTAAAGGTGAGGGGAACCATAATATCACTTTGAATATAACACAAGGATGAAGGCAAATGTTGAACTCCTCCTTAGCAGTTGGTTGAGCAAGCTCTCTGCAGCAGTGCCTCGCAGAGCAGCCAAGAGTACAGCTGAGATGGGATGAATACGCCTTGGAAAGCTTTCACTGACTTGTCTGGCTGCAGACTACAGTGAAGCCAAAATGTGGGCTTTTGAGGCATGTTTAGGATCCCAAAGGACCTTTGAAATCCCATAGAAAAATCCTGCTGCTACTGCAATATTAGCAGCTGTGATAAATCTCCTTCCAGTGTATTTACATACGATTAATTTACACCTTTGTTGCGTAAATACTGCATTCATTTGAAATTTCACCTGAGTGGGACAATATCCTCCCAGATAAAGCTTACCTCACTGTTGGTAAATTGCCCAATCCTCTCTGTTAAAAGCCAGAAAGATCTAAAAATGTAAAAAAACCCCCAGACTAAAACATTTCGCAGTGGCCTATTCGAAGATCTCCATAAGCATGTTGTGAACTTTAGACGCGAGTTTGAGTTTCCAGCATGTGTTTAAAGTTAAGGGCTTTACCCATCTATAACAATGTGAGTCAGGAAGGAGAAACCTGGCCTTGAGTAAACAAGTCAGGTTATGTTCCAGCCTGATGTCAGGGGGGATAGAGTTAAAATCTCCATGTGAAAGCAGCCAGGAACCAAGTACAAGCTATGCCCTAATGGTGTCAGGTCAGCATTTTGGATTTCAAACTAAGATGTGGTTTCCCACTCCTAGCATTGCCAAGCACCACTTTTTTTAATGGGAAAAATCTAGCCAGAGATCTTTCCTAAGCTATTATACAACTTGAAAAAATGTTTGCTAAACATATATATATGTATGCAGATAGCTCTCCATATATAACCATAAGCCTAACTATAAAATTAATTTGCAAACATATACACATATATATGTATATGCCTCTATCAAAAGTGGTAAAAATCCCACTGGCACCCTGAGTCAGCATCTAATTATCAGAAGAAAACTATTTGTAAAACAGGGAACTACCAGAAATGAACCCAAGTCTGAAAGCATGTATCTCTACCTTGCTATCAGGTGGTGGAAAGCATCTAGAAACTACCTTGTTTGGCATCTTGCATTTAACCATGAGTTCAGGAGTTTCTCCTCACGGTGGCCCGGGGAATGGGATCTTGTTATAAGTAACCACTTCTGGCTGTGCAAACAAACACAACAAGCAACTTAATAATAGTATTTAAGTCCAAATTCTACTGTTATTTACACTCAACCCTAAAACTGATTCTGTGGTTGAAAAACCAGTGTTGGCCCAGGTATGCCACACATTTCTGGTGGCATATAGGTTTTCCCCTTAATCCCTCATCTAAATCACAGGGGAGCCAGTGGTTGTCTCACACATAATTTATCTGTGTAGGGACTGCCTTCTCCTATTGTAGCATGCAGTGTAATGCGGCCTTCATCATAATGAGTGATTCTACAGCCTGCTGTAACATACTAAGACACTCTGTTCTAACACTGGATCTTCCCCCTTGCAGGAAGTCATCTGACACTTCACAATTGCTTTCTGAATTCAGAGCAGGGATGAGAAGCTGAAGAGCATAGATTTCTCACTGAACATGTATTCCTAAATTTCAGTGTAGAGCTATCAAATAATGGACTTATAGCAAAAATCATCATACATTCAGAAATAATATTCCAAACCCTCTTCTTTAGAGTTCAAATAGATTTCCTGAAGAACAGAAAAGTCATTCTGAATCGAGGTTAGAAAAAAGGTCGTTTTGTTAAGAAATTTTGTTATTAAATATTGGCAGGCTTTTATTTTCCCTCTCCTCATCAGAAAATATGAACTTTTTGCCCACACATACATTTGTCTCCAGGGAAAAAAAAACCAAAAAAACCCCAAACCAAACCAAACGACAACAACAACAAAAAATCTACCAAAAAACAAACAAACAAACAAACAAAAACCCAAGAAGATGTCCAAATGGCAAAAATGTTCATGAGTTTATTCAGAGCAATGTTAATATAGTTAATCTATAATTCCATATAGTACAAAATGTTGTAAAGAAAGACTCTTAAAGTCTCATTGTAATCTTCAGTTTTAGAAAACTGAATAGCATTCTAGTACCTCTATGAAAATCTTTCTCTTTGCTCAGCTTTATCTGACCCTCTGGAGCGTGATTTATTTATAATATTTCAGAATACTTTTATTCTGTTTTTGCCAATTGGGACCCAAAGTGGCTGAATGCCCATACTATGTACCCTCTTGGCTGGTACAGAAGGCCTCCTAGAAATCTTGGTACTAATAGAGAGCTTGCACATGGACCTGTGTCTTGATCACTGGAGCTAGAGTTCCATCCATCTCACCTAGCTGTACCTTGTAAAAGTGATACGTCTCATCTAAATTACTCGTGGAGGCTCTCTTGATAATTAATGAGCAGACACAGTACTTACAAAGGGGTATTTGTCCCATCCAAAGACATATGTCAGAGACAGATGGGATAAACTATGCTCTAGTGATGCTGGTCTCCTTTGACCACAAAGCATGAAATTAGATGTCTAATTTCCACACAGTTAAAAGTAGGGGGGGCATAAAAATCCTCTTTGGTCCCTAGTCTGTGTAAACAAAATATAAATCTTGAGGGAAAGAAAGTAAGAAGCTGTGCACTGCAGGGTTCCTATGGGACAATTTTCCTGTGGCGAAATTCTGCCAACAGTGTCTGATTTTTCTGCACTCATTGCATCAGGATGTTTGGGAACTGTTGAAAGGGCTGTGTCTTAGGAGCCCTGGAAATAGGTGCACATGGCTGCTACTGGGAATGCAAATAATGATTTTCTTTACATCACACTATGTACTGCATGGCTTCTGCCATTCAAAAACTTTGCCCTTCAATATATTCCTCCAACTCCAATAGCAGCTGGCAGCATTTTTGCTCCATACCTAATGGGTTGATGGATTCTTTGAAAATGAACCCATGGCAATTCACCAACAGTTTTGCAAGATTTGCATATTCTGTCTCTTTCATTAAAAACAGCTGAGTGAAACACGTCCAATAAGCTTGGGTTTTGATATAGCAGTGATAAAGAAGCACAGAAAATGTGATTTTTCTCTCAATGTTGAACAACTGATGTTCTTCCTACTTAGGAAAATAATATTTTTATATCCACTAATCAAGGCTTTCCAAACTAACTTGGGCGTTGACCACACAAATTCCATTGCCTTTACGATTTTTTTTAAAAGAGCATGTCAGGAAAGATCTCATATTTGTTATTCTCTTATCCATTTCTCCTGATCTCCAGTGTGAGCAATCACTTAGGGGACCCACTTCATCAGATTCCATTTCATTCATGAGTGGTGATACTGGTAATTCCTTGCTGCTCATGCCCAGAATGAATCAAACTCTCCAGGCAGATCTTTTATGTGGCTTTTCCTCAATCAGTTTTTAGGATAATATAGGAGATGTCCCAAGGTCTTGCTCTTAAATGTTTCTTGTCAAGAGGAGAAATGATTCTTTCATCAGTTTTGGATACGCCACCTTTAAGTTATAGTTGAATGCCCATTTTCTTCTGTTACAAGGTAAAGTAAAAAAAAAGCTTTTTCTCTTTGTTTTTTTTTTTTTTTTTCCTTTTTCATTTTTATTGTGTTGTTCAAAACAATGTTATCTGAGCGCTTTCCATGTCCAATTTATTAAAAATAACAGAGCACCTAAAGGCCTTCTGTAGTTTTTCTCTTTTTAGGGTGAAATTTAAATTCTGGAAGTTATTTAAATTTATTTGTTTCCTTAAACTGAGGAAGAATTTGAATTTGGGTGAAAAAAACTTTACATTTTTTTATTACATTATTGAATTAACTAAAATGTTAGAGAAAAAATATTATGACTTCTAGGTAAAACAAATATACAAAGCTTTAAAATCAGAATATCTTGATTACTTTGCTTTGTTTTAAACCAGATGCATCTCCTTTTCTAGATGTTGATTCCTGAAGCTTTGACTGGCTGTTGTCATACAGACATCCAGAATTCTAAATACCTTTACACCCATTCCAATTCCTTCAACTTAGATTTTTGATAATATTTTATTTATTAGCTGGTGTAAGAGGCACCACAGGGAGTAGAAGGAGAAGAGTAAAAGGAAGGAAGGGGCTTTACTTTTGCCCATTCCACCCCATCACATCTTCCTCAGCTTTCTCTCTCCTATTCCATCAAGATGGTTCAAATATTTTATGGTTCCAGCCATAAAATCTCCCAGGAACTTTCTGCATCCATACTCATCTGTTGCCTTTTAAAAATCCCATCCCTGGACTTTTATTAGGGTTTCTCCAGCCTCTGGTGATAATTGCTGAAATGGGTCTTGCAGGACTTCTTTACAGTCATTGATACTTCTGAGAAATACAAACAGTGGAAAGGAGTTTAAGCCCCTGGATTCTTACCATCTTTCCTATGTGGCTTAGAAATTAGTGAAAAAAAGAGTAGATTTTCTTCATCCATGGGATATTTGGGAGAGGTTGAAGAGTAAAGGCAAATTATTTTTACTGTCAGATTCAAAGCAGCAAATCAATGGAAGACACAATAAATAAGATGGTGACTATATGAATGAAAGTAGACAAACTAAATAGAATAGAATAATAATAAAATAGTGAGATATACAGCACTAAAAGAGACTATGCTTGGTAGCCAATAGACAAGCAGTAAACCTCAGGAAGCAGGCTGATGGTTCAGTATTAGGAACTATACTGTTTTATTGGCTAAGGACATGGAGCTCTACATCCACAACAAATGATGAGCCAGGAATTTGGCTTGCACAGGGGACGGTTACATGGAAGACAAGGAAAATTATTCAGTGAAGTGACACATTATCTAATGAAAGAATTAAACAATGATTGCTTGACAAGGGAGAATTCCTGCAAAGCACCAAGGACAGAATTTAGCCTCCTGGAATCCATTTCTGCCTGAAATTTGTACATTAGTGCATGGGGAGACTGCTCACATGAGTATCTAATGCTAAACTGGCATCTCAGATTACTTAAATTACTTACATTACTTACACTTATATGATTGTCTTTAAGCAGGCATGAATCCTTTATTTGAGAGTAATAACGCAGATATAAGGCTATGGAGTTGACATTTTCCAGGGAAGCGGGCCAGTTGGCTACATCTATATCATTCTGGTGTTCCCTCCTTTCATTTATGAATTGACTTAAAGAGAAATAATATGTATGTAGATTGATTTTTCTCAAGAAACCAAACACAGCATCCATAACAAATCATGATGGGAGTCACTTGGGCTGGCTTGTTTCTGCAGTACCAGTTTGGCCAGATGCTGTAGCAGGAGCAGCAAAGGCAGTGAGAAATTTCACTGGAAGTAAAGCTTTTCTCTTGCTGAGCTCTCAGAGAATCATCTGCGATGTTTTAGAGGTGATTTGTAGCTTGCCCTTGATGCTGACTATTCTATGGGGTTCTGAAGATCTCTTCTGCAGCTGCAGGTTATAAACAATTTGTCCAGTCTTTGCCCAAGCCTATTGCCTTGAACTTCCCAGACCCTTACAAGGGCTGCAATGCCCATTTAGTGCTGCAACTCAAGTAGCCCTTGAGAGCACAGAAAGGTGAAATGGAACGGCTGCTGCTGGCCTTGTTCCATAGACCCATCCCATTGCAAGCTTGGACAACACCCTCTCTCCCCTTGAAAACCTTATTCCACTGCCAGGAGACGGTATTGTTACCATTTTTCAGGTATCTGCACTTCCGGCTTTTTAGTATGTGAAATATTTGGTTTGTAGAAGGCTCTATTTGTTAAACTGTTATTAACTAAAAGGAAGCTACAGAAAAAAAAAGCCAAAAACCAACCAGCAGCAGCTTAGAGGTACATTCTTTAACCCATGGAAGGCTGTTTACAAAGCATGTGTATGCTGGCACTGATGTCTGATGCAAATCGCAAAGGCAGATTGGAAAAATTGACTTTGACTCCATGCTGACATGCTGCAGACTGCTGGAAGGTTGTTTGCATAAACAGGAGGCTTGAAGCAGTAGAGATATCCATCTCTTTTCTCTGTTTCTCTTAATTTTTCCCCAGCATCTGGCCACTGAAATATGTCTCATGAAATGGAAGATGCTTATGTTCCTAAATAATTTGGAGTAGCAGAGCCTAATGACAGAGTAGCAAGTAAATTGGCAGGCTTATTGCTTGCTACATTAGCTGCCACTACTTCCCGCTTCTAGTGGGGAGACAAATTTGTTACATCAGAGATAAAATTTAGACTCCATATTGTTAGGGGTTAAAAGGAACATGCCAAGGTAAAATAAGATTGTAAGTTAGTTGCTAGAAGGACTAAATCAGTCATCCAAAAGTCAAAAATTCACAACTGATGTTTTATCGTGAAGGAGTCTGATTCAAAGTTAAAAAAAAAAAAGGAAAAATATAGACTTTTTATTGAGTCTATAAATATAAAAATATAGACTTTTTATTGAGAATTTTTTGTGCTTATTTGTAGGGCTACAATTCTATGTCCCTTTGCATTTATTTTTGTGAGAGTGGCTGTCTAAAATAAGATGATAAATCAAATGTTCAAGTTGTATCAGCAAACATACTAAGTTGTAAAAGGTGATATGTTTGCTTAAGGGTGTTTTCTTTATGTTTTTTTAAATTTCAGCAATGTTTGTCTGGAAATAGTTGAAGCTAAAAATCCCTTCTAATTCTAAAGTAAGAATTTCCACATGGAATTCATCAGCCTAATTAAACTGGCATCATTTCCAGTTACATGGAAAAGTTGGCAAGTGTGCTTATTTTTCCATGGATGTGAGTCTTTAAGATCCAGAACTTGTTGGAAAACTTTTCAGAGGAAATGGCTCTATCTGATAAAATAAATTCTGCCAATGTCTCTTTACCAAATAGCCACCAACCTAGCTCCTTCTGCTTGCAAAAATTTAGTCTGTTGCTATAATAGGGATTAAATTAATTATGTGAGGTAAAATTAATCTCAATTATCTGTAATAATTAATTCATCTCAATCATCTCTAATAATTTAAAAGTTAGGTGTCTAGCCTAGCTAGTTGTTTAAGTGCACTCTGTAGTCAATGAAATCAGATGGGCATTATTCCAGATGGTGGCTCATCCTGCTATTCTGGGACACCTGTTTTAGGATGGGCTGAAACATCCTTTAGATGTGTTTGTCTTCTCCAGCTACCTCTGTGCAGGGCTGAGTCTGAATATACATCTGAGTCTGAAATGATTAAACATGAGCAGGAAAACTGCTACTTTAGTTCAAAATTTAGATAGCTCAGATTGTCAGATGCAGTCCTGTGCACTGTAAATTATATCTATTATACATAATGCACACAAAAATATTGCAATACCTAATTCCATAAGTGTGTCCCAATGAATAGAGACAGTTGTCTCAAATTTTATTATTTTCCCCAGAAAACATACTTAAGGTACACCACATTTTTCCATGTTTTAGGTATATAGAACTTCAAAGCATTTAATATTTTGTAGGACTACATTCTTAAAGAACAATGAGCTTGCTAAAGTGTATTTTTGACTTTCCCATTTTTTGAGCTACAACAGAGAAGAAAAAATCACAGAAGAGATAAATTCTCCTTGAACACTTTACATTTTCAGAAATCACATCTTTTATGTGATCTACATAATTTCATGTACTGTAAATGATGTGGAAATGTCAGCATATAGGGAGCTAATGAAACTGTAAATTCTATAAGCTGGCTCGGAAGGGTCAAACGTAAACCTGATTGCAAATAGTTGCAGTTAAACAACAAAACAAAGCAAATAAAACCACAGTTGATTTAGTAATAAAATAGCAGATGAATACACACATATGCAGGAGAAGGGAATAACCCCAGTTGTAGAAGTACAAAGAGTGTTATAATTCAGCTTAGGGCAGGGATGCATAAACTTTTGAAAGTGTAGACTCAGTGTTCAGCTGTACCCAAAAGGCAAACACAAACCTGATCATTTAAAGAAATAGAAAACAGAAATCATCATTGTGCACTGCTTTGCCAATGTCTCACATACTGTGTATTTCTAGTCATTTTCTTTCAAAAGGATGTTGGAACAATTGGAAAAGCAAAAAAATATTATTAAAATTATGAAGTGGTTTTTGTATGGGAAAAAGCTAGAAGGTGTAGAAAAGAAGTGATTGGGACATATTATTGCTAAATAAAATCCAGAAGGTGTGAAGAATGTGATTGGAGAGCAGTGTTAGGAGAAACTAAGGCATTCCCAGGTGGCAGGCTGAAAACAAAGGAAAGAAAGGCAAATGCACTGAGTTATGGAACCCACAGTGGCATGATGTTGCAGAGTTCAAAAGTACAGAGGCAAAAAAGGCAAGAAAATGTCACAGAAGATAGTTCTTAAATGAAGCGTCAGATATAACTTCTAGTTCAAGCCTCTAGTTTCTGAAGATGATTGCTCAAAAGCTAATGCACTAAGGATCAATCTACAGCTCCTCTTTAAAATGCCATTTCTTTGGACTTCTGTATGGAGTATATTGGGGTAACTGTACCTTTCTCTGATCTGTTTTGCAGCTGTTCACAGCTCACACATCCTTATAAGTTGTATAAATAGAAACATCTCTTTCTGCATTACACATAGCTGATTTATATGGCTACAGACAGATGCATTGAAATGACTTGTTTGTGTAATATTGAAAAATATTACACAGCACTCTGAGTGTTTTTCTGACTTTCAAAACCGAAGGTCTGTGGTAATGATATTCTTTCCCTGGTGGCATTCACCTATACAGGGAGGATCCCAGAGAAGATCCTAAGGAAAGTAAGTACCTCTTTTACAGATATGTATTCCATCTTAAAAAAATCAGCTCATTTTGCACCATTTCTTTCTCACACTGTAGAAGTAATTAACCTAATTTGTTAGGTTTTTAGCTTAAATGTCATGCACTATATCACATTTGTAACTTTTAGAAGCTTCATCTGGCATTCTTGGGCAAGATCTGTAGACACCACATGGGGGAAAATAACTTTCAGCACTTATATTTGTTATCTCCTGTCAGAAGGGATTATTCTAAGTCCATACGGCACAAACACAAGTACACACTCTCAGTGGCCCAAAAGCTGATATATTTTTAACTCAAGCCATTATATTATTCTAAAGAATAGCTATAGACTATTGCCACTACTTGTTGTATTATGGATTCTTGAGTAAGAACTATTTAAGATCTGGGTCTGATATGGGAGATGTGCCCAGAATCTCTTGCCACATTCTAATGGAAACAATCTCATATTTCTTTCTGCTACTGGTATTTGTCAGGGGTAGTCCTAACATTGGGACCTGTTCAGACCTAGTGGAAAGTCAGTCCATCCTTAATGTAGAAAATATATATAAATTTCACCATTATCAAAACCAAACAAAATTTTTTATGGAAAGGTTGCGACCTTTTGGGCAAGCTTGCATCTGAACATGCATTAAGGATTTTTGTCAGATTTATATTCAGTTTGGAAATTTCAGTATGTTCAGCAAGAGTATTTTACAAAAGTAGTGTTCTTCTAATGGGTTCAAAATTTTAAGGGCAATGTTGCATTACATATAGAGAGTTACATTTTACAAGGCCTGCATCATACCAAAAAAGTCAGACAGAATTATATACTGGTATTTCATTTAAATGTTAAGAAATCCTCTAGGCTAACTATATAAACACAAGACTGCGTTCATGCAGTTTTCATCTGTATGCACCATTCAAATATAAACATCTCCCTTCAAATATAGGGGCTGTATGTGACACATGTATTCTGGGTTTATGTCATCAAGTTCTGACTTCTGAAAAAGTCCCACATTATCACTTTTTATATCTATGCACGGATAACAGGGATTGCATACACACACATATCTATCTGTAAAGGCATATGTGTGCATAAAAATGTCTTTTCCTAACCAGATACAGCAGTTCCAGGACTATGCGCATCATCTTAGAGATGTAAAGAAAGAGTAAAGGTATCTGTAATGAGTTTTCCTTCCAAAGATGTATAAATTCTTCTAGTTCACAATAATCTGGGAATAAAAATTAGGGATAAAAATAGGGATTCAGGTCCACAGATTAAAAATAGTTGAATAAAGATGAGATTTATACTCTGGAGTCTAGAATGAGAGAGGGAAAAAACTTCCTCCAGCATTAATTCTCAGAGGCAGATTTTCTGAAGGGGACAAAAGGTATGGTGAGAACATTTCCTCTCCCTGCAGCAGAGGCTGATCAGGTGCTGTATGGTGTGATCACAGCCAAGAAAATGTGCAGCCTCTCCACCCAGGCTGAGGCCAGGTCTGCACTGAGCTCTCCTCAGCTCACTCGCCCTAAAACTCTGATGCTTCTGAGTATCTGCAGGTCACTGGCTTGGCTCTTGTAAACACTGGAGAATTGCAGCCCTATCTTGTAGCACGTCTGGGAAATAAGGAGCCCTCCTTCCTTTCTGGCTGAAGCGGAGCACGGGTCAGTCTCACATGCCTGCACATGGCACTTTTGCTTCCATCAGCAGTCAGTTTATTCTGCTTCACTCAGATTAATTATGCAAATATGGATATAATTCTGTTTTGTCACATGTATTTCCTCCAGTAATGAATCACTTCTATTTAAGGGGGTCGAAATCCCACAAGAATCCTTGTGAATGTGTTGATCTATATACCCACATCTACCTCACCATCTATTTATCTCCACATAAAATAGTGCACATGCAGATATATATATATATGTATGTATGTATTCTTTCTATATATAGACATGCACATGTGTGAGTGCATAAAGTAAGCGTGTTTATGTTGAATTCCGGGTGTCTGGTGTGATTGCAATACATAAGTGCAATACATAACTTTTCAAAATCTCATCATGAGCTCATCTCATAAGAAATATCCTTTCTAACCTAAAAGATGACTGTTTTATTATGGTAAGTGGTATTTATTATAAGCTACTCCAAGATGTGCTCATTCAAGAAAGGGTTGGAAAGACAGTAAATACTAATTTTCAGTTCACCAAAATGGAGTGGAATATCCTTTATTCAAACTTTTCAAAAAACTCAAACTGTAACAAAATTTCGATCTAGAAAATAAAATTCATTAAATTTTATGGAATAAATGTAAACCATAGTAGTACCTACTCCTGCTTTAACTATAGTTATTATCTACACAGGCTATTTGTAACACCAAATTTGAAAACATCAAAGTGTTTTCTAGAGATACAGACTAAAGGTACAATTAAAATGCAGCCAAGTCTGTGGTGGAACGTAGCACCTGCTGTAACAGGGTGGTGTTACATGGAGACACATTTGTGGGGGATGTGCACATATGTATCTGTGTATGCACACACACATATGCACAAATTCATGTTGCTATTAATATTGCATTCACATTTTCTATATGTATGCAGAGTAATTGGAATTGAAAGCCCCAATTACACTGCAGTGAAAGCCTGCTTATTAATTGACAATAAGCCTCAGCTAAGTAGCAACAAAAGAAGTGCTTTGTTTGGCAACCTTTGTTTAAAAGGTCCTTTGAAAATTCTGTAAGAATACTATGAATAGAGATTGAACAAACCTTTAATCCTCTTCAGGTCACATATGTGTTAAAGTGAATACTACTGTGAGGTCTTTTTCACCTTTTGAGTTCTTTTAAGCCAGTAACCTAATTTGAAATAAGATAAAGAAGAAGCCTAAGAAAACTTGAAAAGCTCTAACTTGTACTCTTCTGGTGTATTTATTCTGCTGTAGTAAGCCAAAAGATGCATTTCTTGTTGTAGAGATGTATAAACACTCAATATTTATAATTCCACTCATAATTTGCTCAGTCCCTGACAGTTATTTCCCTTTTATTCACTTCAAATGCACTGAGAACCTTAGAACTTTCTTTTTTTCATTTAATGCTCCTGTTCTTTTGTGAGTATCAGTGTGAAAATCTTTCCTTCGTGCTACAGTCCCTTTTTCCTATTCAACACTAGACTGCACACGATAATTAAACCTTGGAGGCTTGGAGATTTTGGACTAAAGCTTAAAGAAATGCAGTAGTGAGGCCTCTTCTCTCTCAATCTTCTACCACTTGCTGTGGGGATTTTCTTTAGTTACACATGGCTTCACAGGTAAACAACCTTGAAAAAAAAATCAGAAGCAGGAATTGAATCAACACCTTAGCATTGGTTATAATGAGCCAGTTTGCTTAATTAGATGATCGAAAAAATTGTGTTCTAAAACATGACAGGGCACAGACTGAAGTCTCTATTCAGGCAAGCACCCATGGAGCTACACCAGGATGCGTGCAAGGCAAACAGCATCCCAGGCAAGGCTAAAGTGGAATGTGAAAATGCTGAGTTTCAACCCAGATCAGGGTGTTTTTTAAAAAATCAAATATAAAGAAAATTATAAGGCTTTTATTATGCTTTTTTTTTTGCAAAATAAAATTATGCTCTTCGAGTGTCTCCATGACTTTGAAAGTAATCTTGTGAACATATTGCTTAAGATACAGGTCTGAGCAATACAGCTGCCCCTGAACTAGGTGAAAAAGCCCACAAATTAATTAAATGAACAAAGGACAGAGAGGCATTGAAGCCAACTTCTCAGCCAGGGCCTAGCCCATGCTGAGAGCTCTCCAGGCACCCCAGGCACTTATAGCCAGTCTAAGGGCTGGGTGAGCCAACCTCACCCCAGGATGCTCCCAGAATCAGATTCTGATCATGTCTTGTTGGAATGACTGGAGAAAAGTGGAATGGGAAAGGTTTTTGAGACTCTGGAGTAGGTGGAGATGGCAGGAAGGGAAGGGACAGGATGCAACAGTGTTTGCAACCAGTTTCCACTGTTTGGTTGCCTGAGCCTCAAGCCATTTCTGTGTGAAAGCAAGTGTGCATAAATGTTCCTGAAATCCTACCTTGGCCTTCCTGCCAGTCCCATCTGCAAGAATAGGTTTCAGACCAGGGAGAAAGTGCAGTGTCTAAAGAAAAATCCTATCTGACACAAATACTTGCTAGTCTCCTTGGCTTTTCTTTTCTTGTACTGGGTATAAAGACATACCATAATATGAAAGGCTTTTTAAGCATGCATGAGGCTGCATACTGAACTACTGCTAGCATCAATCATAAATTGTTTACTTTCTCAACATTAAAATCAGTATAACAGTTAAACACCAGCTGCTTCCAAAGACAAACACATTGTTTAAATCAGAACAAATTATTTACAAGTAGGTTTCAATATTCGGGTCTGAATTCTGCAGCATGTGTGCAAAATGTTTTTGTGCAGATCTATCAGCTGCAACATGCACTTGATCATTTATGCTGAGCAATCTGGGAAGCAGTAATTGGCATTTCTCAGAGTTACCGCTCTGATCATCTATAATGATTTCTGGAGCTCCATAAGAAAATCCTGCGTATTTTCAGCTTCACAGTAAAAGCAGGTTTTTGCATATAATAATTCAATTTCTTTCTGTGTTTCAGCACCCAATGCTTTACAGGGGACCTGCATTCTTCTGCAGGTGTTTATCTCTTAAGGTGTTTGTATATACCATTGCTTGCCATCCCCTCTGCAGTGGCAACCACCAGAACCATAAATATTATGTCCAGTAAATGTAAAAGTTGTCTGTTCCCTTTACTGTGAGCATTTAGATTTAAAAGTGGCAGTATCTAAACTGGGCTCTTCTCTTAAGGAAATTAACTTTTTATCTCAACGGCAGCTAATTTAGCTCTCACCACCTTTTCTTCCACTCCCAAATACCTTCTTATCTTGGGTAATCAGGATGCAGGGATTCCCAATCTATCTCTCTTTACAGCTCCCTTTCAGTAGTGTTACTGTTTGAACTTCATTCTCTGGATTAAAGGGGCAGCACACCAGCTCAGGAAGTGGTTCTAGGTATGAGGTAAATATGCAAGCTACTTAACAGCCCATATATGAACTCAATTACATCTTTCATCTTTTAAGATATGAATAAAAAGGTTTGGCTTTGATCTTGAATTCAGCAATCCCTACTTATAAATCAATGTACCATGCAATTTTATTAGTAGCAATAATTAGTGGTTAACTAACTTGCAATGAATACAAGGTTGGAAAGCTTTAGAAACCAGTGCCAGGCTGGGACATATTTCTCACATATATTATCTGAATTACAATGAGGAAGCCTTTATTTTTAATCAGAGAGGTACAGTGAGAATATGCAAAAGCTGTTTCACTAAACAAGATACATGAAAGTATTCAACAAATAAAAGCATGCACAAGGGTAATTTTTTATTACTCCATCCATTTACTTTAGCTGAATTTCAAAACTAAATCTAGAATACAAGTTATATTATTTGTGTGCTAAAATCAAAAGGCATATGTGTACGTTTAAAAAGAAATACAAGTAGGCACCAGAAGTTATTTTTACTATAAACACTCTTCATATGTTCCCATGTAGAATGTAATGTCTGCGTAACCACTTCTCAAATGTCCAAATTCCCTCCTATTCCCATAGTGCAGAACAGATGTTGTGCTGCTTTTTATTATGTTAATTTATCAATCATACTTAGGCTGAATTATGAAATCAAAGTGATAGAAAATGTTACTTAAGCTTGGATTCCATTTCTGTATCTTTAAAACCTTTCCTACTTCTTTTGGAATGATAATTTTGTTATTTTTCCCTTAGTTGTAAGGTAAAATTGCCATTTGCAGGTTAAGATGTAGCTGATCCAAAAAAAATCACATGTATAAAGAGCCAACTTATAGCAAGAACTTTGCATCCCTACAGAAACTTGAGATCCATAAATTCAACCATGCTGGGAAGAACTTTTTGTTTAAAACATTGAGCTAAACAAAATTCAATTAAGGCTAATAGGACAAAAAGCATGCCTCTTGAGATTCATAAATACACTCATGGGAGACTGGAAATAAAGAGAAAAGACCAATGTAATTCTAATTGTGTCTTGCTTAAGATGACCATTTAAACAGATAACTTTTTCCCAAAGTAAATTAATTCATCCAGTTCATGCTTTTTTACCCTTACTTGGCCAACTAAAGTAAATAATAATTTTCTAGGAGTAAACCAAGGTACTAGGTACAGAATTTTCATTCTGCTTTAAGGACAAATTGTGATTTGAGTTGCTCAGAATATTAATTAATACTTCTGTTTCTAAGTAAGTCCCATAACATCATGGCAGAGCTTTAGGAGAGCAGTTTCTTTGACTTGCTTAAGCAAGATTGGAGAAATTTGAAAGATATTGAGTATTTGTACAAAACTATGGACATCATGATCTTTGAATCTTTTCATACTCCTGAATTTTGACATGTGAAATCCTTCAGGAAAATTGTGTACTTTGCTATTTATTTTTTGCCTGGATATCTCCTAGATTATTTCAATTTATCATATTACATCGTATGCAATATGATTTTTTAAAAGTGGTTTAATAAGAATCCTAATAATCTCACACTCATATGGACGAAATCCTCTGATTTCTAAATATGTTAGTGCCATCAAGGATCATAGTAATGGCTCTTGGCAGTGAAATAATCACCAGGAGAGAAACCTGAAATGGCAGGATCCGAAATGTGCTTTCCCCTAGCTGAGATGGGAAGATGGAAGGAATCAGCTACGATCCAGATCCAAGATATTCTGTTTGGGTCAGAGCTGGTGTGCCTGACAGAGGGCAGTTCCATCCAAGTGGAGCTGACTGGGGATTTCCACTGAAATGCTCTTTGATCAGGAGAGGCCAGCTCAACAAACCCCAAACTTATCAATTCCAGCCTTCACTGGCTGAGGTTCTGGCTTAAGGATAGAGTTCTCAAAATACTACCTTTTTGGAATGAGGGCATTTCTCTGTAAGAAAATAATATAAAAATTATTTGCTTCATCTTATATGGTCTGGGAATAAACTATGGTTTATATAAGAATGTTTCTTACCCCACTGCACTTGGTAACTCACATGAAATATGTAGAATAAGCCACTAAATTTGGGCACAGTGAAACCAGAATTACTCCCAGTTCTATTTCCAAGTTCTTATGCATATTTATGAGATTATAGAATAGAGGTGATGCTTACCTGCTTCATAGGCTGTTGTAGAAATTAAATTCTGCAACGTATTTGAGATACTCAGATAAAATAGTATCAGACAAGGATTTACCATGGTGGATAAAGATTATAGAATGGAACACTCTTGATGAGAACCAAAAAGAAACATTCTAGTTTCTTTCTCAGGATTAATCTCCTGAGACTCAGGACTGATCTATGGATATGGAAAGCCATATCCATAGATATGTCAGTAGAGCCTTTCTAACACAGGCTATGCAATAAAGTTCCCAAATCCATATTCCTGACACTCCATAACATAGCTCAGCACAGATGTTAGGCAAGAAGGTGTTTCACAGCTTTCTGGATTTTTGGCTCAGTTAAACTAAATGAATTTAAAACTGTAAATATTTATGTCTCTGAGTTATATATGCCCAAATTATTATAATATGTAGAATTTCACTTTCTTACTAAGAAACTAGCAGACAATGTTAAAGAGTTTTTTCCTCAACAGAAGAACCTCTTTGAAAATGAGGAACACAACTGGAACTTAGTTATTATTTTAATTGAAATATTGCTACACTAAACAATTGTGCCACTATTCTTATTTGTGTATATAGATGTGATATGGACTTAATTTTCTATTTGTGAAATCTGCAGCAAAATTTTTCCAGCTATCCCCTGGATTTCTAAACTTAATTTAACTCCTGAAATAAGGTATTATGTCCTCAGGTTATGATACGTGAGAGGCATTCGAGAATTGAATCATAAATCTGCATCTTCAGGGTTCCCAAATTTATGTTTCCTTTTCCTTTCTCCTCACTTTCTCCATTTAGTCCTCTTTTCCTTTTTTATCCTGGTGGCTCAACATTTCCATTACACATTTATTAGGAAAATAAGTACCTCTAGGATAAATTTAGAGGAGTGGAACTTCTTTCATTTCATCTGAATACAGTCAGTCACTCATTCAGCTCCAGCCACAATATCTGCTTTAGCTAATTATCATTTACCTAATTCAATTTGCAAGGCGCTGCTGAGGTGGGAGGTTTGAGATCTGGATGTGTTTCCCTACACTTATCAGATCATTACAAAGTGCAGGTGGGTGGATTACAGAATACCCCAACTGTTTTCAAAAAAATCAGGTCTCCTCTTGTATTGCTATTTTGGCTGCTGCTTCAGGCGAACAAGCTACTTTTAATTTTAAATTGCTGTTACTGCAGCAGCACACACCACACATGGTCACCTACAGCAGCAAAGCCCGATGCAGCTCTGCAGGAAGCTTGTTGACTGAGGACACAACTCCCCAGATAACTCTTAATTCTCAAAATACCATTACCCTTAAGTTTTTCCATTTGACTCACTTTCTGTAAAGAAAAAACAAATCTTCTATTTTATGCCAAAAGACTCTGATCTGCTCAAACAGACAGTACAGGGCCTCTGCAGGACTCATCTCAGTTTGTGTGTGAGTGCAATTCCTTAGGCTGGTGGCTCCCCTGGACACCCGGAGGTGCAACAAGGAGATCTGTGCTGGAGCTCAGACACCCACACACCCACCCACACCTATGCTTCTGCTGCACTTCTGATTCTCCTGCTCTTTTCGTCATTCCTCCCTGACTGGAATTTTTGCTGAGGTAATTTGCAAACAAATGCACAGTGGTGAAAAGTGTCTCTGATCTCTCAAGTCCACATACATTCAGTAAAACACATAACACTCATTCAGTCACACACACAGGAGAAAGACAATAGAGGCCTCCACTACAAACATTTGCACCAGAGTGGCATGAATGGGGGACAATTTGATAGATACAAGAAGGGAAGAATATCACAACCCATGCTGCCATTTGGGATATTTTTCACATCTGAAATCCAAAGTACCATGTTCAAAATATAATTTCCCAATCATGACACTTTAAAAAATAATTTATTTCTTTTCATCCTCTATGTTTAGGTTTCATGGGGTTCGGTATTTTTAAAGTATGGATATATAGGAGTAGTGTAACTCTTCTGGGAAAAGCAGAACAGAGACCTTAGGCATAGATGAATGCTCAGAAGATTGCAGAAACACTTATTTCCTCTATATATCGCCACTTCCTCTCTAAGAACCTATCAAAATATTCACTATTCAAGAAAATATTTTCATGGTCAGCACATCTTTGTAGGAGATTGCGTGGCTCCATCTTTTTGGGGTGTAAATTAACTTTAACTCATACATACATTTGGCTTTGTATCCTCAGCAAACATATCTTAAATGCACATGCAGGTCAGTTAAGTGCAAAGCCTTTGCAGTATGTCTGTCCCATTACAGATGTAGTCCTATGTACATTCAAGAACATACAGTCTATATCTGTCTCTCAGAGAATATTATTCACGGCTGTACCTTGAAATGAACTGAGAATACTTTTGGTATGCACAGCTGTGTAGAAGAGCAATGAAAGGATAAAAAATGCTTTAGTGATTCCATTTTCCCAAGACTAAGGTATTTCATCAAGTTCAGAAACGATCAAGTTTATTGCAGATAAAATTGGAGAGAAAAATCAGTTAAAAATGTATTCAAAGGTTTGATTCTCTACTGGGAAATTTAATTACTTCAAATTCAGTATCTCTGACAATCTGTCTGCTGTTTTAGATAGTATTTGATTCTACTATTATTCTGCATGACCAATGATATATTTGAAGTATATGGATTGAATGTATCAAATATTAAAGCTAATATCACAAGTTATGGAAAAGAGTTAAATTATTATGTCCTGGGATTGGGATTTTTTAAATTAGTTGAGAATAAAAACATATATAAATTTAGATGGCTTTGTAACATGTGCCTCACTTGCACATATTAGTTTTAGAACTGCAGTACTCATTCACAGTAAATGGAAAAGTTGCATGCACCCATAGTAATGCATAAAAATTGTCTAAAATTAGAATCAGTGATAAGAAACTATTATCTTTAATCATTATATATACTTTTTCTTGGTTAGTTTTCCACAATTGACTTAGATTATATGAACAGATTATTCAATTTCCCATGCAGAGTGTAATGGAAGGCTCTCTTCTAGCATTTTTGCTTTGGAGAAGGCAATTTTCGTTGACTTTGCTTTATTTACAATAGCATAAATTAAATAACTTTTAAGAGCTGGTGGTAGAAAAAAATTGGAATATTTTCCTCCTGTGTGGACATTTATTTAGATTTCAACCATCTTTTCAAAGCATTTTCTGGATTAGCTTGAAAAAAGGCAAGAAGGATTTATTGCAAAATAATTAATTACATATTAACCATCTGTCTGTGAAGGCCCAAAGGAACTGTAGTTGAGACAGCAAGATGAGGTGAAGAGTAAAGCATTTTCAGGCCTCAGTGTGAATGCAAGGGCTCTGCAAACTAATTTCTCCCCCAGCATTCATGGCAATTACAGAAAATACACAGACCTGGATGGATGAAATTTAGGAGTAGCTGGATGGAAGGAATTTAGGAGTACCATCATGCTAGGCTTTGGATAAACTTCTAGTAGAAGTGTGAAAGAGGTCCCATTGTCACGAAAAAAAAAAATAGAAAAAAATAGGAAAAGGTGTTAGGAGTTCAATTAATTGCATTTTAACACAATGTAATGATCAGGTAAATGTAAGCTACTAATGGTTTAGGATGGGCTGCTAGGACAATGTCTAAGCCCAGACCGCCTACCACACTTGCTCCTAGATTCCTGTGAGAAACATTTCAAGAGCTTATCTTAACTCTTTTCTTCCACAAATCAAGATAGGAACTTCAGTGTAATCATCTGGAAATTGGTCGTGGCTGCTTAGTCTGTGATGGCATCTCTTGAACTGAGGTATTGTTCATCTCAGACTTCACGTTAATCCTCAAGTAAACTAGACTAGCATCTCACAAAAATTAAATAAGCCACCTTCTTGGGCCAAGGCATCAAACACATCCATCAAGGGATTGAACCTCTCTCAAAGGCTGGTTGTCATACAGGAAAATTACAGGTCTGTCTCCCAGTGTTTGGAGAGCCTGGTGGGAATCATATCCCTATGAACAATTTGTTAAGTAGAATGTTTTCCAATTCAGTAGCTACTGTTTGATTTGGAAATAACAAAGACCGAAATGGACAATGATCACTGGAAGATAAAACAGATTTCCACACTCCTTGTCTTGTGTAGATCTGGTGAGTCACAAATTTAGTGTCTATCTATTCTGTAAGGGGAAGACATGACTGAAGTGTGAGGATGCATCTTGCTAATCCAGCAACCGTGCATGACAATGCCATCAGGCTGGTGAACCAATCTACTTGTCCTGCATGTCTGAACTGAGCAGCATCTGTGCTGCCATGGCCTCTCCATTGTGGCTCCTCTGCAAGGTGGAAGTCAGCCTAGGGAGGCCTCTCCCTAGAACTGTGTAGACCTTTCACTGTGGGGAAGAAGAACATTTAGCAGGCAATTCCCTCTACACAGGGTAGAATGTCTCTGCTTCTCTGATGTAAATCAACCATTCAAGATTCATCTAATCACAGATATAAAGAAACAGGCACCCGGAGGGTGATTCACCTCACCTTTACAGAAGATACCAAGAACAGGTGAGATGAATCACCTTCAGTTTATTGACTATAAAGGTGAAATAGTTGATTGGCACAAGCAGATTTAAATGTTTAAAGATGTGGCATAAATTTAATTGCTTATGTGCCTCAAACTTCTCTATCCTCCAGCTCCATTTGCAGTTGGTTACTGGCTGGAATCCTAATATATAAAGCATTTTGAAGGCTATGGTACACTTCTTCATCTTCAGTTTTGCAAGAATAAAATGAAGATTCTTTGAGTTACAAAACAGCACTAGTCAATAGTTTGGTAATAGGGCAATTACACAAATAAATAGTCCTGCCCTCAGTCTTTAATGCAATCTTCTGCTTAAGATATGCTAATGCCTCTGAATCAGTTTGACCTGCCTGCTATTTATAAACTTATCAGTCATATCCATTAACTGATTTAGTTGATATGCAAGAAGTTAATTATGCAGGGAGACATGGCAGGACCATGTTACAGTGAGATAATGCACACCTCTGATGTGGTGTGAAACATCAAGTGGAACCAAATAACTTCAAAAACCTGAACAGTTTGTTAATTTGCAACACTGTATTGTGTGGTCTGAGGAAGTGCATTGAAAATAAAAAAACTAATCTGAGAAACCTTTAAAGGAAATTTTTAAAATTTCTGAATCTATATAACGAGGCTGCTGAGTTATTCTGTGGCTAACTCATGAACTGTACTTGCAGCCATCTTCTGTATAAAATGTGTTTCTGAGTGGTAATTTCAATGAATCAGTGAATGACTAGGTAACTCATTTCTTCATCACAAACTTCACTGATTCTGGCTTGGAATATCAACCTGCCCTTCCTTCCAAGTGAAAGATGTTTTCTGTTGCTTTGTTGTCCTTAGCAAAATGTATGGCCAATGTATATATATGAAAAACAATCAAATCCCCAAACCTCAAAAACTCATACAAATTCTCTCCTCTCCTACCCCATGGTAAAGAAGAGAGGTAAGGATAAAACATATGCAAAAATCCTGCCACTGCATCTGAATGAGAACAAAACCTCTGGAACTGCTTCTTACACTTCTGAAGCAATATGCTGATTTTATCATGAGCATCAAAGTACTTTCCAAAAATAAATTAGTGGATTTCTGCAAAATCACTTGAAATTATTGCTTTTCTATTTTACTCATAATGGCAGAGCCTGCAGAAACTCTGTCACAGAGAAAGCCTGATACAGTGCCAGGCACACTGACTCCTAGATCTGTGAGGAAAGGCTACAAGACCATTTAAATTCCTCCTGTGCTGTTAGCAGATAGCTTATTTCACTTTTGCAATTTATTTTCGTAATTTAATAGCTAGAGGTCATATGTTTAAACAAGCTTCTAACAGCTTCTGTTCTTTCCATTTACTACAAACTTCCCCACTGAAGTAACTGCAGAAGTTAATACTAGCTGTCCTACAAAATATCCTCCTACCTATAGGGGCTAGGCATTATATTCTGATTAAAAGTATGAGGATGCTGAGCAATTCTGACAACGAACCCTGAAAAGTAAGAGTCAGGGAAAAGAGAGAACCTATTTTTACTTTTGTTGTCACATTAACATTTTCAGTTCTTCTGCCATGACGTGCAGAATACAGGAATAGACCCCAAAAGAAACTGCTGGTGTTCAGCATTGTGCTCTCCGAGGTAGGAGCAGCTAAGGGATGTCTTCCTGCTGAAGAGAGGTAGGAGCAGCTAAGGGATGTCTTCCTGCTGAAGAAGAGGCTGACCCTTTAACCTTAGCTGTTCCCACTCACATACAGATATAGAAATGTAAGCTACTCAGCATGATGCCAGTTAATTTAAATTACCTAACATCCCAAAGGGCAGCTCCCTGCTGAGGAGCCTTTTATTTTCTTTTTCTTTTGACCTTTTAATACAGAGTAACTTTTCACAAGGATAAGTCAGATGGTCAGCTTGGAAGTATTCAGTATCTGTGGCCTTTGGAGGTTTGTGCAAAAGGTCATCTCAGACTGCATTCTGCTGAATAAGGGGTTAGAAAATTGCTAAATTATACTGAATGGACAGATCCTCAGTCCATGCAAAATGATGTAGCATCGTTGTAGCAATTTTGCTCCTGCAACTGAGTTATGCAAAGCCAAAACTAGAAGACCAATTTCGTTTTTCATGACTGCAATTAAAATCTATTCATCTAAGCAACCAAGCAACCAACACAGGAGTTGCACCATCTTAACTAAACCTTTCTAATGTTTCCTGCTTCCCCGCATTAAACTACGCTGTGCTGCCTGATGTAACAGCACTGAATTTGGCTCTTTGGGTCATAGGGTGGAGCAGGACCTTTGGGGCCCACTAGGTGCATCCCATTAGGCTACTCTGCACCACCACAGCATCTTCCCTGCTCAGTGACCTTCCATGGCAAGCTGTTGTCTGGCACATTAAGGGGGCTCAAACCCCAGGAATACACTGCAAACATAGAAATTATGATAATCATCATAGCAAGAAATATTAAATGGTAGAAATTAAAGAGATTGCATGTTTAGGGATGACCCAATAGATCTGTTTGAAAGGTATGTAAATAATGAAAGCAGCACAAACTAAAGGGCTTATGGAATGTATTTCCATTTTGCACATGGGATCTTTGCCTCTGTGTGATTGTGTCCATAAAGATAGAAATAGTAATGCTTTCCCACGTGTACTGAACACCTGCATTTAGTTTTCCTGATCATCTCAGTTCTGAGATTTCTGCCTCTTTTCTTTATTTTTGCTATTTACACACATTTCTGTTTATGCCCCTGTTCAGATCCCCCTGAACTGGCAGTCAAGACATGGAGCAGAATCAGCTTTGCTTGAACAGCTAACCTCCATTTCTTGATTATCAGCAACCTGTGGGTCTTGGTGCTTGACATTAATTTGCTGAAAGATGATTGTTTATTTCTTATTAGTAATTTGTCTAGCTCCATACTCTTAGCTGGTGTGCTTGGAGGGCTTTGCAAACTTGGCAATGCCCCTTCAGCACCTCCTTTGCTGCTGGCAGGTGCCTCAGGCTGCCCTGATGCAGCTCAAACCCCAGAAAGTTGCACTTCTGGTGCTTCCTGCAAGATGGTTTTTTCCCACTGAATTCTCTGTGAAAGCCAGTATTCATTTCAGGTAAAGCACAAAAAAAAGGTTTAACTCATTTTTCTAAAGTTTCTCAAGTTTAATATATTATTTTACTTGTTAAGAAAAGGTCTCTCTCTTTTTCAGTTAATTTATACAACAGTCCTTTATTGTCTTAGTGGGGTCATCTTAGGTAGCATTTGGAACTCCTACATAAATAAATCCTTAGGGGCTTGAATCAGACAGCAATACTATATTTTTTTGTTAAGGATCCATGTGGTGGTTCCATCTTCTGGACTCGTGGGAACTGATAGTAGGAACTACGTATCTGAAGAATATAAAAGATGCATATAATTTTCTGCTAGAAAGAGACCTTTCTTCCTGTATGTTATGCCTGTGAGGAAATCAATTAAAAATATATTCTGCTTAGTCAGGTGAACAGATTTTTTTGCTGGAAATTATAACCTAAATCATAGCTATCTACTTTCAGACTTACTAAAGAAGGTATGCACTCAGGATCAAGGTGGGAATCAGTAAGATCATGAGCTCTGGGCTAGTACACCTAGTTTAAAAATATGTGCAAGAATGTGCCAGAAAAGTCTCCTTGTGTCACTTGTAGATAATTTAATTACCGGTCTCAGAAGAAAATAAAACATGTTTTTTTCTTCTCTGCTCATGATCTCCTATCAACTGATATTTATCAGTCTGGTTGTATCTGACCTTGCCCTCCACTCCCCATATTCCGTATGGATGTTTTACAAAGCTTTTTGCCTTAAAAGAAACAGAGGCACTACTGGCCAGGGAATGTTGGACCTAGGGCATTCACAGGAGAAATTGAGGCACCTCCTCATAATTATATGGGTTCCATATGAATTATCAGAATATTCTGAATATATCTGCTGCTAAAGCTCACCCCTTTGAGGAAGGACCTTTGGTCTTGGGAGGTCTGCACTGGCTCTGTCCATGGCTGTCCCCACTGAAACTGAACTGGCCCAATCTCCAGCACGTCACTTGACCCAGACCACTTCTGTTTGCCATTTGGCACCCATCTGTTTCCTCAGTTCAAAGTGCTTGAAGTAAGGTGAAGACTGCATTACAGCTCCCAGGGCAATAATCTATATAACCACAGCCAGTCTTCTCTCAGAAAGAATGAGCTGGTTTAATCCTAAATATAGCTCAAGAGGAGCAGAAATCAATAGATATAGAGCACGGATGGTCATGGGAGTAGTACCTATGGTGAAAAATGCAAGGAAGGAAATTACTTGGCACTGATATTTAAACCTGTGCATTTCCTCTGCTCAAAGAACTTTAATTTCACCAGTCAGAGTCCCCCAAATCTGAGCCCCAGGTGGCCCAGCAGTTTGCAGTAAGTAATTTAGTGAGGGGATGGGCAGAAATAAAATCATAAGTTCCCCTAGCACAAACTAAAGAAGCAGAAAGCTTTAGTGGTCAGGGATTGAAGCAACTCACACATGCTATGGGTCTGCACAGAGGGGGGCCCTCTAACACCCACTCACCAGTGGGTTACACCACCTTGCTACACCAATTTACATCCCATTTCAGAGCCCTGAGCTGGCTCTGAAAGTAAAGTTAAAGTTGAGTTCAAAGCAAGGCAGCTGCTTCCAGAAGCTGCTGTGCATGGGGCAGGACTGTCAGGGGAAATTGTGATTCCTCTTTGAAGTCCTGCTGCTAGATGGATGCTGATTGTCTCATGTTACTGTAAGCATCAAGTGACTTAAAAGCAAGCTCTCAATTTACGGAGCAGAGGACAACAGGAGAGGCAAAAATATTTGTCAACAGTGCTAATGGCTTTTCTGTAAGGCCCACATGTCTAGAAAACAAAAGAACTGCAAGTAAAATTGATTTCTGCAAATAATTTTCCAAGAAAACAGATGCACTGACACTGGGTACCAATCAGATTATTGGTAAGACAATACCTGGACAAATTAATTTCTCATTAAGTGAAATATAAGCCATTTGGGGTTTGAGTTTCATAAACCACTCAATTTTTAATCTGATATGTATATATACATATTTATGATTCAGTGCATTTATGTATTTATATGTTTAAGTATTATACAGAGAAAATGCTATACGCAATATATATAATTGTTTTACTAGGATATAACTGAAAAGATAATTATTAATAGAAAAAATACTTAATATGCACAAGGCTTGAACTTTTAATCAATACTCCTCTTATTTTACTCTCTGATCAGTGAAACAGTATCATATCCAAGACATATTCTAGAGTGAATAGTTTGGAGCCCAAGTTCTGCAATTCAGCTACGGTACTAGCACTTTGGGAACAGCTCATTGCTACTTGAGCTGGGAAAGTACAGAGCAGTAAGAGTGATTGTGCATGGAAGTCTGGGGTTGATCTCAGTCTGAGGTTGACTGATAAGATTCTTATCTGCCTTCACTTCCAGGACTGGATGGTACCACTTGCCATAAATCAGCTTCCCTTTATCAACATGCATCTTCCTACTATGGTTCAAAAACTTGACTGGAAGTCCAGTTCTTTGTCTTGGTTTCTGAGGCTGCTAAGACTGGCCAGGGGTACACACCATAGTGTGGTAAAGTGTGATGGATTTAAAGTTATGTAATGTATTGCATATTATGAATGTTCTTGCAGCTATAATCACACCAAGGAAATAGTTTTGCTCATATTATGCGTCGGCCTTTGCAAGGGAGAATAAAGTCACCTGAAAGTATGTTGAATGTTATCAAGGTATAGGACATTCATTGCGGGGTCTTTGGTCTCAGAAATGTCATTTACTGGCAAAGCATGTCTATGCATCCTGGTAATCCAAACTACCTTCCACACAAAATATCTGAGAATAAATCTCACCAGTTTTATTAAAGTGAAGAACTGTTAGCACATACACTGAATTTATATAACCAGTGACAAAATTTTGATTTTTCTGGAAAGATCTAACTCTTATGTCATCATTTAAACCAAAATGAATCTTTCTATCCTGTTATTTCTCACTGGATACCTAACCATTTTAAGTCCCCCACTTTTTATATCTTACAAATCAAGTCCTCCACTGTGGGTCCCAAAGAAATCAATAGATACCTGAAAATCGATAGTGTTCTTGAACAGAAATACATTGCTCCAAAATTTTGCATAAATCAAAAAATATACTGAATATCTGAACTATCCTCTAAACTATTTGATTAGTACCCTATAGAATCCTATAGATATATGTGTCAGTGGTAGCTGCATAGTATTGTGAAATGATGGTGATGCAAGAATTGGTATAAAATAGAATTGAACTAAATCAGAAAGTTTTCCAGGAGGGACAGGCTGTAAGTAACTTGGGCATGCAAAAATTCTGTCATCAATAAAGAATAAGCCTGAATTAGAAACACAATCTAATTTTAAAAAGTCAGCAAAAATTAAACTTCTTGTAGCAATGCATTTTTTTATTCTATATGTCTTGTACAATACTCTAAGGACTGGCTGTTTGGGTATAAAAACATGTCCATAAACACCAAGAGGCTGTTTTTCTCTTTTAAATTGTCTGATTTGGTTGCAAAATAATGAGTTTGGTTGGATTATATTTGTAATGTACTTTACTGCAGAAGAATGTTTTTTCTCTTAAGGCTCTGAGACTAATATTGATATCTAATGAGTGACTTTAACTGTAGTGTGTTCTGTATCTTGATAAACAAAGTTTATGATGTGACCCTGGAGCTTTATAACTTCTGATCTTTATCATGTTGGTTAAAAACTCTTGCCAATATATTTGAACATCCCAAGGACACACACTTATAATCTGTCAAAAATCTTAGTTTTCATCAGGAAAAATCTTATCTCCAAGTGATATTTAAACAGCTAGCTAGCTGCTAGTGGTTTAAAGTACTGTTTCTCTCTAATAAGCAAGTGTTCATCACCCAAAAGTGCATTTTTTCTTCTAAGAATGATGTAGGAGCAAATATAGTCAGCTGGAATAGCCCCTGAAGACTGCTATGAAGAAATATATGGAATATTGCTGTAGAATGACTAAAATCTTATTGAAAGAGTCTTCACTCCCTTTCATTCAAATTTCACAAGGCTTTTCTATGGATGCAGATGACTGAAAAAACATTTTTTTCCAAATCTAAAGACTTATGTAAGACATCTGAGATTAGCTCAGTTGGTTAGAGTATAGTACAGATAACATTAAGGTTGTGGGTTTGATCTCCAGATGGGCTTAACACTTAAGAGTTGGACTTCATCCCTGTGGGTCTCTTCCAATTCAGAATATTTTGTGATGTTTACATCAAGCAGGAAAAAAAAAAAATGCTGTACTTCCCTGGGCCTTTTACTGTCAAGCAGGATGAATGGATGTATGTGTGCAAATATGTGCACACAAGAGAGAAAAACTAAGCTGCAAATCTCAGCTCAGAAACAGCCTGCAGAGGAATCACCAAGATATCCTGATTATTCACAATAACATTGCCCCATCAAGGACCCTGAAAGAACCTTTGAAGGATTTGGAGAAAAGGGGGTTGATACCTTTGGCAAGGAAATGGCCTCTTGTTTGAAACTGTATATTTTTCAAGAAAATAGAACTGTGTACATTTTTGTTGACAAAGTAGCATCAATAACTTCCTCTAGTGGGAATAACCTTCAAGACCTCAAATTTCCAGACAGCTACTTAGAACACAGATGGAAGCAGCTTTGTATAGGGTTTTCCTCTTCAGTTACATGCCCTGGACATGGGTGTCTGCTGTGTGCTGAAAACACTCATCTGCTGTACATTTCTGGTCAAAGCATAGTTCCAGCTGAATGTTAGTCTTGATGATTCATTATCTTGCAATTGTTTGTGTAATAAATTTACTAAACCCTCATTCAAGCAGTGTTGAAAAGCAAAGCACAGAACTCTTCAAACAGTACTAGAGATATGTGTTTTCTTTAGCCCTAGGTACAGAAGTGATGTTTTTTGCTCATCTTTTAAGCAGTTTGGTATTAATCCCTATATGTAATTATGTCAGTAATACCCTGTAAGAATGTGCCTGTAACACCTAGCAACAAGTACTACTACTATTACTACTTACTACTACTATTTCAAAAGCCCCTCTTTCAAGCATTTCCCTTTGTGCTGATTATTTCAAAGAATATGAAGATAGATGAATGAGGTCTTGCCTACTTGGAAAGATTAAAAATTATTTAAATCCAGGCTGAACTCCTCTGACAGCCAGCTGAGATAGAACAGGCTTCCCTGGACATTCACTAATCCCAGATGTCTGAGGTACCTATTTAAATGTAAGATAAATCACCCTTTTCTGATATTTTATTTATTTCCTTTTCTTTCTCAGGTGAGCTGATAAAATATCTAATTTTAAGGGTTCCAATCCCTGTATCAGAGCTGAGACAAAGAATGAGGCACCTAAATTCCCCAGGTAAATTCAAGGCAGCCCAGTGCAGGCCGATCTGTCTGGCCAAGGATTATTTCTGTATTTTTACAGTGGTCAGTTATTGGAAAAAAATACAAGAATAGACCCAGATATATGTGCTGGAAATGAAGAATCCCACGCATCCCTTGAATCTTGAAATCTTTATGGCTGAACTTGAAATGTGGTGTCACTGTCCTCTGTCAGCATGACTCCTGTCATTCAGCTGGAAAGCAAAGTGAATGCAATTTATAGAAGATCCCATGATTCACAAGCGATTCAGTACTCAGTAGAAGATTACCCTAAAGACCTGATTTCAGTACAACATATTAAAAGAATTTATGTTTCCAAAGACGTTTTCAGTGGCATTTTGTGAAAACAATAATTAAATAATGAATAATAAGCAAATAATGAAAATCTCAAATAAAAGCAACTCCTGTTTTAAGGATTTTTCATTTTTTAGCAGCTCTCATTTCTTCAATGTTTTTATTCTGGACTAATCTAAGCATTTCCCCGAAGAAATGGAAGATTCATAAGATTTGCAGTCATATTTTTGCAAGAAAAGTTTTTCGTCATAATCCATACTCTTTGAAATAAAGTGCTATCAACCTATCCACTTTCTAATAGTCACTCAGTCTTAGACCAAAGCATAGTATTTATTTGGATTATGATCCTGTAGCTACATAATACATGATGACATGCAAAATACAGGTTAGAAAGAAAACTCTGGAAGCTACACTGTGCATTACATTTGCTATCCCAAATTAATTATATAAACTTTTCAATTATCCTAAAAAAACTTGTGGAAAGATGAGATTGTTTCAAGGACCCTGTTTTTGTTTTTACAAAGCAATGTCTAGAATCCATATGTAATGATTTTGAATGCTAGCTTGATACAAAGCTTATGAATTCTCATAAGTTACTGAGTATTTGAGGAAAGTGATCCAGGCCCAAATTGAAAACACATTATGTAACTATCTGGCAAGAGAAGAAATTAGATTTATTGATTCAGGTTTTTATCAAATAAAGCTTCACAAGGAAGTGTGAAGCTTTCTATAGGACATGCCTGATTGCAATCACAGACCATTAACAAAGGAATAAACTGGCATAAGCACATTAAAGCATTTACAGGATATACTGAGCAGTGTTAAAATAAAGGATGTCATAAATTGTGTGCTGCAGCAATTTTCAAATAGCCAGTCACCTCTGCTGTGAACATTACTGTATTTTAATTGTCTGAACTGTGCTATTATGATTCTCTTTCTTTAGGAAAAAAACTCAAGTTTAGCCAGAAGTTATTGGAATGCTCAGTGTTTTTTTAAAATCCTTGCCATTGCCTCAGCTTAGATAACCGACATTCTCCCTAACAATAAAATGTTAAAAACCCTGCATATTTGCCTAATGAGAAGCATTCAAGCAGCCCTTATGTGTTGATGCTTATCCATTAACACATAAAGTGGCAACAAACTCTGCCTAATTACTCTTAAGATATTTTATCAACTCCATTTTGCTGGATTTTGTTGAAAAAGAAATTTGCACCCCTTCCCTTTGGTCAGGTGTCAGTCACATTATTGGATTGCACTTCCTATTCCAAACTACAAGTGGAAATTTTTTTTCTTAGGCAATATTATACTTTTACTGTATTTCTATATGAAAGATTGCAGAAATACTCTAAAACTTTTATCATATTTTAAAAAGCACTAAAAGTGTCTCTTTAAACAAACACCTACAAGCAAGAGAACTGCATTGTTCCTCTTCAGTAACAAAAGGCCAGCTGGCAATAATCTGCCTCTTCTGCAACTCGGGTGAGGGCAGAGCCTATGGGTAGCTCTAACTGTAGTTGACTCAAGTCAGGGTTTGACAGCAGAAAATCTGTTGTATCAGAGTTGTCAGGTTCTTGGAGGACTTCACTGGTGCCGTCATAGGAAAAAATGATCTTGAATATGGCTGGCCACACTGCAGTCACACCTCCCCTGCAGGTCCTGCATGGCTTCATCCAGTCTTGCAGTACATGAGTTTGCACGAGCTGTGATTTCATGGATATATTTTGTTCTCAAGTGCCTTGGAGTGTATGCCACAATATTCACTTCATGCCACTGTGTTGTGTTACAGTTTGTAAGATATACTTGATGTGTGTCCAGCTGTGTCAAGAAAGAGGAGAACTTTCTAGCCTTAAAATGCTTTCCTCTCAATGAGGTATTGGGTTAAATATTGTAGCTAGCACTTCAGAAATCTCACTTTTTACTGCCTCCAGATTTCACTGTGCATATTACAAGGTGTACACAATTTATGCTACATAATAAGTAACTGGATTCTTCCTATTTTTAGAGGACCTAAAAAATAATAATAGAAAATTAAAAATAAATATATTTCTATATACTGATATAGTAATTATATTTATAGAAAAATATAGATAAAGTAACAAAGCAACAAGAATTATTCCATTATTACAACATTATTATTACATTAGTAGTAGTAGTAATAGTATTTTCTTCAAGAAGGTATGTCTGATGTCTGTATTTCAAAACCCAGAGTGCTGCATTAGGAAATTGTCCAGTCTGTTGTTCATTCAGTGGACGAAGGTTTAGGAAACACCACACCTGCTAAAATGAACAATAAATACAATGCAATAGAAATGCAGAGAAATATTTACACCTAATTAAAATTATCAGCTGGAATTATACAGATGTATTAGTGTCTACCTAGAACAATCCTTTGTATGGTTTGGGAGAGATAGAATGCCCAATTGCAGCAGTTTCCATGAAAGCTTCTATTCTACTTTACATTTGTAAGAAAAATATTATTATGAGTGTATTCTCTTGACTGAGTACCGAAACTAAAATAGTTGAAATGAGCTATGGGATTTCACTTTGGAGCCAAGAGATTAAACACGGTTACTTATCAGTCACCCAGCAGCTTAGTTTGTCACTCATCTGCACTGAACTCAGTAGTCCAAAATCAATATACTGCAGCTGCAGAATAAATACAATATATGCCCTTGGAAGAGGAAAGCATGTGGTGTGTAAAATGATAGGTATGATGATCAAAGTGAAAATGAACAATAGATTTTTATTTCTTCTTTCCCATACTGTTTCTAATAAAGAGGAGTTAGCGTTGTAAAATGGAAAGGGTTTTCTCCGGCATATGTCCATTCTTCATCTCTCTTGTTGCACCTGTGAATACAAAAAATAGATGATGGAAACTCTTGGGTTTTTTAAGAAGATTGTTCTTAATTCTGTCCAAATACGGATATTGCGCATATACTTCAACACATATTTTATTATTCTCCTATATACACACATATACAATCAGGCATCTACCCAGAGAGAAATAACCTTTATGTACATTGAGAATGAAGGAAAAAATTATAGGTATAAATCAAATTTTTGCATGCTTATTTGGCTGATAAAAATACCAGTTGTTTATAGATGAAATAAAAGTTTAATTAAGTGAAAGTATGCAAAGAAGTACTCATATTTTAAATGCCTTATGAAGATTATCTAATTAATCCCTACAACTTCTCCAAGTCCCTTTGTAATATTTCTCAATTAAGATGCTATTTACTCCCACTTCTGGCTAATTAATGTGGATGCAAAAGAAGAGCAGACCAGTCCCTCTGGTCACAGCACATCTACCTGCCACAGCTCATTTTTCTGCCGTCTATCATCATTCTTTATTTATAGATCTGAGTTGGTTTTAAATCCACATTACTTTGGGTCCTTTTATGAAGGGTATTTAGATAAATAAAGATGCAAATAGATGAGACTTCAAAAAGACCTTTTTCTGATTTCAGAACTTGCTTTAGAAATACATAAAAATGCTGTGTGAGACAATCCTCTCTTCCAAAGAGCTCTAAATATCAGCTGACAAAATCCTATCACTTCATGTTTCTGACAATTTAATGCATTTCTCTCTGTTGCTTGTTCCTGTCACATATTTGCAATGCCATATCTTCTTTCTCTCCCCTCCCTTTGCCAATGCAAGTTCACCTGGTTTCCTGTCTGTCCTGCTGCTCTCTGTGCCAGCCTGTAACATTCAAGCATTCAAGTGGCTGCAATGATGTCAGATCAGTTTAATTTTGGCGAAGTTTCATGGTGATGCTCTCTCCTGTACCATGAACTACATTAACTGTAAACCTTTCCTTTGCCCTCTGCAGTAAAGTGCAATAAGGAATCACTGCAACCATTTAGCAACACAGTCTGCAAAAAAAAAAAAAAAAAAAAAAAAAAAAAAAAAGGAAAAGCAATGCTGGATATTGTCCACATACTAATTATGTCAAAAGGAGAGTAGTTGAAAACAGCCAGGGAAAAAGCTGTATAAGAAATTAAGCCTGTATCTGCATTGACTTTTACAGCTGACCAAGCCATCCAGATCCATAATTTTGCACCTTCATATAATCTTACACTGTGACTGCGTGACACATCTTATTTCTCTGGTGTAACTTTGAAGCACAGGCATCCTAGTGCCTATGGAGCTGCCAGTTACTGATGGAAAAATTGCACTTTAATTCCCAGACATAAAAAATACCCCGACAGCCACAAACCCCGAAAGAAGACCAGACCTTGTCCAAGGGACAGATCAACATGTGAATCAAACTTAAAAGCAAGAATAAATAAGCATACTAAAATTCTCCGTGCCAGATTGCCACAGGAAGACAGGAAGGCTAAAGGAAGAAAGGTGGCTAAAACCCCAAATTATGATAAAAATAAAATCCACCCTGCTTTTGTTCCCACCATTATTTCTTACCTTGCCCCTGCTCCTCTGGCACAGCTGTCTCTCCACTGGAGTAGTTTCTCTGCAGCTTACACAACAGAGATGTCTCTTCAAAGAGGTTGCAGAGAGGCCATCACACAAAAATTACTGTAGTTTCAGGCTTCATTAACCTTTTGTGGATTTAGTACTGATGGCCTGGTAGGCCCTCTGCTTACTAAAATCACTTCATTTATTGGATGCTCTACCAGCTAACACAATGAAATATGTCACCAGGCACATCTTTCACAAAAGCTCAACCTAGAAGAATGAACAATATGTGGAAGAGATGCAAATGGTTCAGACAAACTTATGAAAATATTTTACGAAGATTTTGTATCCTGAAACTAAGGTGTTGATGGTTTTATGTAATTCTGTTTCTTTCCTTCTACTCTTGAAAGATGGTAGTATATGAATGACCAGACATGACATTCGGTGGATGATATTAAAAATATGTAAAGAAAAGTGGTTCTTCCAGGAACATATTGGAGTAACCTCAGAGCTTCTCCCCCTCTCACCATCGGTCAGAGGGGCTGGACTGTCTAGCCACATAGATCCATCATGATTTGTTACTTGCAGGAACCTCAGCCTCACTATATTGCTCAGGCCCATTCCTTCCCCCTAGTCTGCTGGAAGAGTTTTTGCAAGCTGTCAGAAGAAAAAGGAAAAGAAAGAAAAAAAAAACAAAACGGGGGGGGGGGGCCCGCCGAGAAAAAGGAAAAAGCTTCAGCTGTTTCTTAATGTTTAATTAACAAGGACTGAGAATCAGGCCCCAGCACTTCCAGTCTGAATGGGTGACCTGCCCAGTCACAGCTGGTGGTCGCTAGAATGCAGAGATGCTCAGTCTGGATGTATCACATAAAAGGCAGCCCCAGCCAGCTATCGGAAGTGTAGCCAAACACATGCTCATGTCAAAAATAGAAATTTGTCTGAGTAGTGTGTTGGCACTGCTTTGACAGGTATACGATTTATAAACTATTCCTCGAGGGGAAAAGGAAGGCAAATTGTTTAAACAAAAGTGTCGGTACTTTCATCACCCTCTTTCCTGGGCAGTGTTTTCTGACCCGTGGCTGCATTCCAGCACTCTCCGATACTGAAGCGCTTCTGAGAAACTTCTGTCTCTGAACTAAGTCGGAGGCTGTGTTTCTGGAAGTTAAATTATAACTTTGAAGAGAACTGAACCCCCCTGGGCTGATAAAACGATATGCCATAATAAAAAGGGAACTACACAACCACGTTCTGGCTTGAGTTTCCCGAACTTGGTGCAGCTGCCTGCTTTCAGCAGAGGCTGTGTCTCACCAGTGCTGGTGGCCACCAGCAGCTCGAGTGCTGTCCCACGGAGGAGGAAGAGAGGTTTGACCTTGCCTGTTCTTCCTACATCATACCCTGCCTGCCTGCAGGCACTGGTCTGACCCAGTGGGGCGGCACTTGAACTCAGGAATGACTTGATACTGGGAACAGCCACCTGAATCATCACATTCAGGGGCATATTTCTACTGAGGGCCAGGAGTCACACTCCTCTTTGCTGCAGATTGATTTGGCTTATTTTTCTCTGAGGGTCTTCGCTGGATGCACACATAGGAGCTGAGCTTAAGTGACCATAAGCACTTCCCTTCGACCACAGTGGAAGAGAGCTGGGAGCCAGAAGGATCATCCACCTCCAAACAGAGCAGTCAGACTTGTCTCAGCAGCACTTGGAAGCCAGGCAGCGCCTCACGGCCTCTGGCTAAATTCCCATTTGGCCTTGGGATTCTCAGTTTTGGATCCCACTGTGTGAACTATTTTTTTGTATTTTCCTCTTTCACATCTTGTTGGTGTTTTCCCAGTACCACACGGCAAGGCCTGGGCAGTGAGATGAGGGATGTTTGCTGAGGGATGGAGCTGGCTGTTTGCTGAGCACTATGCTGCTTCCCTTGGAGAGAGTGCACAGGCACACAGCCGTGGCTGATTGGCACAGCCAAGCCCAGAGTGTTCTTGTGAAAGACTTGGCCTCTGCTCAGAGAGTGGAAATGGGGCTTCTCTGCAGAAGTGGAATTAACCTGAATCAGCCTGTCTTTCACGTTTCTGTACAGTCAGTTGGGATATAAAAAAAATCTGCAGTGGAGCTTTAAGACACCCTTTCCCAAGGCAAAATGGATACCTCAGAGATAATAAACATTATGCTTCATCCCCCAAGCAAACACATCTAAACAACAGCACATTGTAAAACACTGACTTCTATTGTCAAGGTTGCCTACTGTAATTCCAATTGCCATCAAAGAGCTTTTGACATTTTATCTCAGTCAATGGAGATAAACATTTTGTGCCAATTAACTCAATTAAAATGTGGTGCATTACAATTAACAGCTCCAGTCTCTGCAAAATCCTGTTTACAAAAGCATTTTTTTGCTAATCTGTGACTATTCTGAGGCTTGAAGCTTTGTCACCTTGTGCTGCACTGCCCTCTTTGGCCTCTTTTACAGTGAAAAGTTAGGTTGTTTTATAAAAACATAATCAACTTGGCATGCCCTTTGCTTCAAGCATACAGCTGGAGACATCCATAGAAGATTAAGGGATATAGGTCACAATTTTCAAAAGCACAGAAGAGATTTAGGAGTCTTTCATCAAGACTAAGACTTCTAGATAACTTAACTGCACTGGCAAATCATATCCTTACTCAGAGAACTCTATTTAACCCCAATGGCATTTGAGCCTCTTGGTCCCCCAGCTGTGTGAAAAGCCTCCAGTCACGTTTAACAGTGTGTCACGTGTCTGTCACCTCTGACTGCAGGATTATTCATGACAAGCAACATGACATAAAGCAAAACTAACTTAATCTACCCTTGGATGAGTTTCACACAGAAGAAGAATACTTAATGTGTCCTAGCCCTGCCAGAATTTTATAAATTGCGTAAACCAAATACAAGGACTTTGATTTAAGGGCAAAATCTTTACTAATCTATAACTTCATTGACTGTGATGTAAGCTTTGATTAAGAAAGAGCTGTGATCTAAAGAAGCCTCTATGGCTACATCTGATTTTAATGGAGTAGATGGTCATATTGATAAAATCTAACCAGTCACTACCAAGCTTGATTCTGCTGCCTGCTCTGATGGATGCACCACAAGGTTATGCTGATGACTGTTCAACTTCCATGGTCAGAGTGTACTAAAGGGGCCTACTACTTTAAAAGTATTTTAAACTGTAATCCATATGATTTTGATTGAAAGTGCTGTGTGTGATTCATTAACATAACCTACCACTAGCAGGACATAATTTTATTTACATGTGTAAAGTAAAACACTCCAAGAAAATATCTGAAAAATCAAAATGTGATAAAACCAGTGGGGAGAGATGTAAGTTGCCAAGAAGTCAGATCAAACTAGTATAAAAGATGCTTGAGTCTTCCACTCAGTTTAAATACACATTTGTAAACTATGGGCTAGTTAACACGTTTATATACATATATGTATATAATCAACAGCAGGAAATTGCAAATTACAGCTGAATAGGAAGTAGTTGATTAGGACAAAAAGTTAAAAAACAAGAGACTTAAACAGTGTTCATTAGCCTTTATCTTAGCAGTTTAGTAACACATACAAATAGGCATAGTTCCAAAAGATCTGATAATTCAGAGATACTTAATTCAGCTGGATTCACCTTTACAGAACTTTATTTATTTGCATCTTCAAAATTATTGCCACTTACATAATTTGTAGTATAGTTTCCTCTGTACTATCTCACCTATACACAGAGCAATTCCTTTAACTGCAAAACAAACAAACAAGCAAAAACTCCATAAAACCCTATTTGTATTTTCACTTATTTGCCATTTCCTCTGAACACTTCCTACCATACTGCTGTGGTAAGTTTTCTATAGCCACCACAGTATTGCCGCATTATTTTCTACATCCTGCGTAGATGCAAGGGGAAATAATTCACATTGGCTGCAGCCACAGGCTCACATGTGCTTAGCATTAATGTAAAATCAAGGGCACATAAAATCATATAATATTAAACTTAGCTGTAACATACAGCCAGTTTCGAATGTTAATATCCACTACATGTGCCTAACATATTGAATTAAAAAATATGTATATATATGTAAACAATGTGGAAGACATATCTGAGCATATATTTGGACATACACATGCTGACAGAGATTTATACATGTGCATATATATGAAAACATACCTGCACCCGTATAAAGTGAGGTTACAGATTTTTGCTAAAAACTTCCTGACTGGCTGTATTGTCAAGCATTTTGCCGAACTGTGCTGTTATAGAAGAAAACCCAAAAGACAGTGGGGTTAAAGGGAGGAAGGTTGGAAAAGTAGTTAAGGCCAGTTCTGAATGAAGGAATGCCTCGGGGTATGAGATTCATTTGTCTTTGTACTAATGAGTTTATGGCTTTCTTTTTAAACAGCCAGCTGGGGCCGGGGAAGGGGTGGGGAGGTGAGGAGGAATCGCTAATCCCGGTTCCTACCCTCCCCATCTGCCGTGAGCCAGCGCGGGGCTGGGGATGAGGGGCCGCTGCTTGCCCCACTGCCTGCTCCTCCTCCTGTCCCCTTCCTGTCCCCTGCTGCCTGTGCGCCTCTGCCGGTCCCTTCTGCCTCCTCCTGACAGCTCCCCTTTCTGCACGGCTGCCCCCGCTGCCTGTCCATGTCCCGCTGCCTGTCGTGTCCCGCTGCCTGTCGTGTCCCCGCTGCCTGCCCATGTCCCCGCTGCCT
>JAHLSL010000038.1:1954566-2013737 GCA_025920805.1 Petroica traversi
CCCGCTGCCTGTCGTGTCCCCGCTGCCTGCCCATGTCCCCGCTGCCTGCTCACACGCTGGACAATCCCGGCTCCAAGCCACCGTCCGTGGGTAGGTCATAGGTCAGAGCTGTGCAGGACACAAGATGACATGTGCAGAAGAGCATCTGTCTGGTGATTTGTGACCAAGGCGGAAATATGGGAAAGGCTAATGTCTGCCAAGACATGGGCGACATGGTGTACCCTGCTCAGCAGGGCCCCAGCTGAGTTACCCTGGATTTGTGCTGGAGCATTATCTTCTGATTTTTACATTTTACTTCCCTACGTTCACACAGGGCGAAGCCCCCCCCCCATTCCAAGCATTGCTTTGCCCATGTAGGCTGCAAGCATGCTGTTTAGCTAATCTGCATGAAAGTGCAGGGAAGCGAAGGGAAACAGCAAGACATCTTATCTTTGAAGGGATCTTTAGCCCTTTTGAGTTTACTGTTGTTGCAGTCATCATTGTTTAGCATATCCTTGAAGGTTTGGTCTGAGGGACAGCTGGTGGGAATGCAATTTAGCTTGTTAAGATGCAGCAATTATTTGAATATACACCAAGCAGGAAAGCAGAGGCAGAGTGAATTTCCTCTGTTAAAGTGTTACAATATGGGGCTTCTCTGGGGGAGGGAATTAAAAAAAAAAAAAAAAAAGCAATATAATCTGCAAAAAGAGCACCACAAAAATAAATTCAAGTACTTTCAGGCCTGGAAGCAACTTTTTGTGTTGCTGTCTACAGTTTTTCAGCTACAGCTTAAATCTAGTTTATTCTCAAAAGTTTTGTGAAGCACACAAAACACAGGAGGTGACGGGCAAAATCTCTGATGTAAACATAGATGCTTCTGTAATGTGCTTATTCACTTGGGGAGGTCTTGCTGGTGTTAACCTGGTGTTGACCAGCATGGTGTGTGAGTACTTGCAAACACTATTGCAATAGGAGCAAATCGCATCCAGCACAGATGGAGCCTTGGAGTGACCTTTGTCGTTCAGAATTAGAAACAAGGATGCCACAAGCAGCAGCAGTATGAGTCCAGAGCATAGTGCAAGACGGTTACAGTCCAGTGATTTCTAATCCCAAAGTCACACTCCACTGGCAAAGCTCAGTACAATAGCCCTGCCAAAAATTCAGGCTGTGAGCTGTGTGGGGCTGTGAGAGGTGGAAACTTCTGCACCTCTGCTGAGATCCTGGGCTGCAGAAACAAGCCAGGACCATGGCTGTAATCTCTTGAGTGTATTGGCAGGAGGAAGATGGAACTGTTAGCAGAATATCCGCAGGCAATGAGAGCAGGCAGTGGAGGGGGCGCACTGGGGAAGCGTGAAACTCTCGTTTTTCTGAACCGAGACCTATAGGCACAGTAGACACACTGCACTTGACCTTGCACAGTCCCACCCTCAAAGGATATGGAAATTATGCCTTTCCTGAATGCAGTCTATCCGCTCTGGTGGGATCAGAAAATGTGTGGAAGCGCTGCTTTGGCGCAAAAACTCTCACACATCCTACCAGCACCTGGTGGAGCCTGGCCGTGCCCTTAAGTGCTTGCCAGGTCAGATGCAATCCCTACCCAAACCCTTCCTGAAGGCCAGTAGCTCTGCTGGCTTTCTTTCACGGGCCAAGAGCCAAATGCCACAATTTGGTTAACAGTATCAAGAAGACCTCCTATGGGGCTGGTTACTGAAACCCAGAAATATCACTGTTGTGGAGAGGGCTAGCTGTTACCAGATCAGCAACGCATATCTGCTAACGCTGCACATTTCTTTGCATCAGGCATCATTGACATTTTATCCACTGGTTTGTAATAACTCTTTCAATGCCGCGGGCCTGCCACAATTGTTTCACTGGCACCTCTCCTCAAAAAGTCAGCTGCAAAAGCAAAGGCTAACATGCTAGAGCCAGTGATCCCCTTCCAGAGCTTGTGGCATTTCTTGCCTGTAAAAACATAGCAATCTGCCGCTTTCCAACGGCATTCCAGTTAAATTACATGGCAAGCGGCTTCCCACGAAGGGGTTAACACTGTAGCAGCCTTACTGGTGGATCAAATTCTTGCAATAGCAAGGCTCTCCTTGCTTTGTTCTTTAGAGAGATGCATTCAGCAAGAGCAGATTTAACACTGGGGTTTGTTGTCCTCCTTCCACCAGCACCCTTGCTCTTCTCCCTGAATTCAAGGCAGCACAGCTTCAGCAGGGCTCCCCGTTTGCATATCAGAACAATCTCACTCTTTCACGGTGTCCCAGCAGCAGCTTCACACCAGTAGACTCTGCCCCTGTGGGGCCCCGGGTCAGGGACAGCAGCAGCCACCGCCACTTCTGTGCTGTCAGGCGGGACAGGAGGAATGTGCCTGGCCTTGTCACAGGGAGGAAAGCCCGCGCTCTGCAAGAAATCTGAACAGATGCCACTTAGCTGGCTCAGAAATGGCTCTTCACTTGCTAGCTATTGCCCAAGCAGCCTGCCCAAGCATCCAGGGCTCATCCCAAATCCCTTGCATACCAACAACTTTGCCTTTTGTGATCTTGTATGCACTATTGGCATCTTTATTTAAAACCTCATTCAAATATTATGTGAAAATGGTCCAGGTCATTCCCTGGCACTGGGTCCTGCAGGCAGGGTCCTGCAGGCTGGGGATAGCCTGCAGCTGTGTCACAGAGCCCTGCCAGCTCCAGCCCTAGATAGTCACATCCAGCTCATCAACAAGACTGCTCTCTCTCTCACATATTCTGGCTTCTTGACGTTTCTTTGCTATTAAAACCACAAGAAGAGGATCCTGAGATTACAACAGTCAAAAGTTTTCTAATGTTTATCACTTGTAACACATTGCCTTCAGCTGGAAATCTCAGGGTTTTATGACATGTCCTTAAAAATGTTAATAACATCCTATTCCTGAAAGTGTCGATGGCCATGTTGGATGAGGCTTTGAGCAAGCAGGCCTAATGGAAGGTTGGAAGTAGATGAACTTCAGGATCCTTCCAATCCAAACCATTCTATGATTCTGTGATTCAGGCTCCTTTTCTACACAGCCCTGCTCTGCCGATGTGATCACCCACAGAGCATGGAAGTTAATGCTCTCAACAGGAAATATTTTCAAACTTAAAATACATTCAGGTATACAACTGGCCAAATATCTGAGGTATTGCAATGGAGGGTGGTTAAGGACTTTAAAGCACAAGAAAGTCTGCAAAACCGAGGACTTTTTGGGAGGCCACTTGGAGAAAACAGGGTGCCAGGCAATTTTCACATATATGCCACCTGAGTAACAAAATGTGCCTCAACTCCCTGCACAAAAGGCACTGAAAATGGCCCCTACAATGGCCCACTCTCCCAGGTGAGTAACTTGGGCTGTCCTTAGAGAAATAGAAGAACACAATAACCTCACAGAACCGTGCAAACATGTCAGGGCTGCAATAGGGGAGGGGAGGGGACAGTCCCACTCCCCCTTTCCACTGCCTGCTGCTCACCTGCACTCAGGAGGGCAGGGCTGTGTCCACTTTCAGACCTGCTTAGGCCTCAAGGACCTGTTCCGTCTCCCTGGTATCAAACTCCAAAGTGTTTCAAACTGCTAGCTTTGCTTTCTCTCAGGCAGGGGACAAAGGGGGAGGTTGGCACACTTGGGCTCTGTCCTGAAACAAGCCCTGAAGGCAACATTTTAGGAACCCCGAGGCATTGGTTTGACAGTCAGCCATCCAGGCAAAGCCCATTTGAAAGAAATGGGGCAATAATCACAATTGTGTCATCCACATTCCTTTCAGAGAACAAACCCACTTCCTTTTGCATCCTTTCTATTAGCATTCATTTGCTGTGAGCATTCTTTCGAGTTTTCAGTAAAAAGCTACTTGTGGAGTGGCCAGTCTTAAGCAAACATTTGAGTGCTTTAACTTGATGTACATTCTGAACTCAAATTAAAAGTGCTTGTCTCACACAAGCCTGACAGAAGTTGATAGTGACCAAGAGTCCATGACCAGTCAGAACCTATTCCTGGCATCAGCAACCCCTGGCTTATACAGAAGCTGAAGATTTTGAGGAACCAGCTGCAGAATTATCTGTCAAATACTTCAGGGCCCTGAGTAAGTTTAATGACACATATCTCATCCATGTTTAAATTCAAATCTGAATAAAGCTAAAGCATTGAAACTGGGTACTCGTGGAAAACAATTCCTCTTTAACAGGAAATTCCAAGGTTTCAAGCTAAAACCTAAACATTTTCACAGCTTTCATGAGAAAGACATGGTGTTTTTAGGTTGGCTCCCTAAATCACTGTCTTTGCTACTCATAGGTGCATTTTTCAATAAAAACTCTCTTAAGGTGGTTAAAAGAAGGAGCTCCTATGTTTCAGCAAATTCAGGATCTTTAGGCTCCAGAATGATCTAGACACAATAATGTAAATATCTGTTTTTTCATAGCTTCCTGTTACAAGCAGCCCAAGGCTTCCCTCAGGCCCATCAGCTGAATATACCTTGTAGTCTTGGGGATGATAAATTCTGCTCCCCAGAAGTATGAGGCAGAAACCTGAAGGGGTTAGACACCACACCAAATCTTTGTTTTCTTTGCATTAGAGCTTTGACTCTATTGGGTCTGCAGCATTTTTACCCCTTTTTTTGTCAATTGCTTCTGGTGAATTTAAGATTCGCTATCATGCAGGCTACAGATTTAGAACAAATAGCCCTTTCATTTAGTTAATACCAGCAGCATAGCTATAAAGCTGTAATAGTTTACGGCTTTCAGGACATAACCTGCAACCACAGACAATACAAATTATATTACACTGTGTTTTATTGCTCTTTGAGGCCCACTAAGAGGCTCAGTACTGTTTCATAGTCCAGAGTAGCAGCAGTTCTTTATTCTTTTTAACACACAGCTGAAAAATACTTTAATTCTGTTACAAAATGGTGTGCTTCCTTTTTTTGCAAGTTGGCCCTCAAAACCGCATGTAGTCCCCTCACTGTAGGCTGCAAACAGCACTCTCCACACAATCAAAGGGGAGCATACATTCACAGGGAGAAATGTCACCTTCCACAGCCCTGTCTGCACAAAGAGGGCCTCCATTTTGAAAAAGAAACAACAACAAACCACAATGCGATAATCGTTTGCAAAGAGATGACATCTGAGGAGACAAAACCTCAGGATTGCAATTCCTTCCTAAAACGCCCCTTGTTTTTTCAGGTCGTGTGTTCAGATGCTGGAAGATTCATAAATGCTGCTGGCAAAGCTTCTTAGCCCTGCCCCTTCCTCCCTGGGCCTACGGCTGCGCGCAGAAAGGAGTCGCCATGTTTTCTTGAAATGGAGGATCTAAATAAAAAATGAAGGCAATAGAGCTTCAGGAATTGCAAAGGACCAGAGGGAGTGGGCAAGCACAAGCCGGCCCTGCCTTTCAAAACGTGAAGAGGCCGTGTACTTGCCCCTGCTGCACCTGCTGCCCGTGCAGCGCTGTGCAGTGGCAGAGGCCAGCGGTCCGATCTGCATATCAAATAGCTGATTTGTAGATGAGGTCATTCATTTTGTGGCCGTATGTTTGCTGTGGTGGGGATGGGCTGTTGCCTAGCAGTGGGCCACAAAGTCCCAGCAGGTTTCTTGAGTCAGCAGCCATCCTCTGCTCCACTCACCACTCCCCTGCCCTCATTGCCAATTCAAACCCAGTTTTGACCTTAATAAATAAAGCTCCAAAACGTTTGACTCGTTCCTAAGTTCAAAGCACGGGTGATGTGCTATGAATTGACAGCTCCCTTTGATGATGCATTGGTTTAGTGACTCAATAAGCAAAATACAGATCCAGAAACGTTGGTACCATGTGAATGGAGGAATGACGGATAGCGCCTGACTGCAAAAACACCCTCCAAAAGGCTGGGGCTGCCTTGGTGCCTGGGTAGGCTGCTCCACTGCTAAAAGATGGAAGAGGGGATTAAAAGATCAGCACCACATTTATTTAAGTATTTAAAGACGTCAGAAGTGGTTTTGTAAAATTAAAGCTAGTTTTCGTATACGACTCTCAGAGAATCAATTATGCCTTTCCTGTTAATTTTGACGGCCACTTCACAATGGGCAACACTCATTTGAAACACTTTTTAAGAGGTATTTTCTGCTTTCAAAAGCAGCTAAATCTACTTACTTGTTACGTGCAGCACACCAAGTTGGTGGAAACGGAAAAAGAAATCAGTCAGCGTTTCAAATTAAAAGGAGAAAAAAAGGAGGGCAAAGAAGATGAAAACACTGGAGTACAAAGCTGCCTTTAGAAATTGCAATACATATATGTTGTCACCAATTGGTGCCTGATAAGTTGGCAGAAACTGTAGTTTAAGTGCTTTTATTTTAGGAGCGATCTGCTGACAAAAGGCACATGTGCAAACCATGCCATTTAGATGAAGGAGTCATATTCACTTTTTTCGAAGTACAATTTATTTATTTTTTCCAGATTATAATGTTTTCTAGGAAGAAAGGAGTACAAAGACCCCTCAGCCCTAAAACAAAACCAAACATCTCAGCACAAATTGGAGCCTTGATAGCTCAAAGCAAAAGCCTCACAAACATCTATTAGAAGCAGGAAATGTCTAATGGAAAACTTACAAACATCTGATACATGAAAGGGAAGGCAGAAAACAGGAAAGCAGAGGCATGAGCAGCTAATTGCTGTAGATTCCTTACAACATTCACTGAAACACAGCAAGACACATCAGCCAGCTCCTCAGCACTGGGGTATACAACCACCATTAAAGTATTAGTAAGAACATTTGGAAAACAAGCACTTAAAAAAATGCTAATAATTTGGACAGAATGAAGTTGATTATGCTTGTGACTGAATTTATAAAGATGCTTTGAAGGTAGCCAGAGGCATCCTGGCATGATGCTTATAATCTAATCCCAGATACAAAAGCTTGCAAACAGAATAATTTTTAAAAGTATGATTATTCTATTTGCACTGAAACCTAGGTATAAAAGCAAGCCATATATCTTGCCAGATATTGCATGCATACCCAAACTTGCAGCTGAAACTTGCAAAAGCTTGGTAAGCTCTGGTCTATTTAATGAAAAAATATGAAAAATATGAAAAATATGAAGAATATGAAAAATATGAAGTTTTGCACAACCAAAGCTGGAGCATGGACATGCTGCAAGTACACAGCACTTATTCTTGCCCCTTGTAAATGCCTGCTGCTTGTCTGATTTGAATAAAGTTATGCCTACTACTGTCAGAACTGAATTTGGCTCATGGTCTTCATGCAAATTGCCACTTGCCTGAATGTGTGCACCATATTAAGAATGCAAATATGTTTGGACGAGATGATTGTTCCTTTATTTGCTGCACACCCTAATTCACAAGGAGCTGAATCAGAGTAGTTTTGATGTGTGCAAGAAGGCAGACTCTGACAAAAATACTTTAAACTGTTTGCAAATAAGTTAATTATGTCAATAGATGTGATCTTAACAGTAACTCTTTCTGATGTTATGTATGTTCTTTCTTGAACATAGTTAATAGAAAAAAAACCCCCAAAATAATATTAAAAAAAATTACTCATTTTTCAGGACATGAAATGAAGTACCTTTTCCACACATACTGTGAATGAGCTTATGTCCAGAATTATTGTATTTCCTATTTCTGATGTTTTGAGCTTTGAAGGCCGGAATTTTATCTTTGTCTGAATTTCAACTCACAGACATTCTCTGAAGTTAATCGCTTGCATTCATCTATTGGAAAGGCATCCAATGTTGAGCTGAAGACATCTGGAAATCTAAAAAACAATCCCTCGTTTATACGTTTATAATTTGTTCAAATGAATGATAACCATAGCCATTAAAAATGTATATCCTATTTCTCATTTGAATTTCTATGATATACTTTTTCATTCCTTCTCACTTCCAGCTGTTATTCTGGAACTGTGCCAACTCCTTCTGTGAGGCACTTCAAAGGAAGTAAAAATTAACATTTGAGAAAAGAGAAATTAACCCCCCTCCACACACACAGTAGCATTTTCTAGATTTCAGAAATAAAACCTAACTGCAACCATAAAATTAATTCAGTGAAAATGTATTTTTTTCTTTCAGTTTTTCTTGCTCACATTTTAAAAAATATTTTAAATTTTTCAGAAGGAAAAATCCTAAAATTACCTTACCCTATTTCCTACTGAACAAAACCAACCAACCAGAAAAAAAAAAAACAAACAAAAAAACCAAAACCAAAAAAAAAAATCCACAACAAAACAAACCAAACTCAAAGAAAAAAAACAGACAATTTTTTTGGCTATATTTTCGAAGCATGCTATTCTTTCCTGTGGGAAAATTCACACATTCCATACACTGAGATATTAAGTTTGAACTTTCAGTCATTTAATTAGTTTTCAATTCAACAAAGCATTTAAGCATGTTTTCGATGCACAAAGCACTTAAGCACATTCTTATTCTGTGCCTGAATAGGGGCACAGAATCACACTGGGAGCTCTGAGAGCAGGGCCCAGGGCAGCCTGACAGGGCCACAGAGCTGCAGGGCTCTTGCTGGTTTGATTCCCCAAGAAGGGGTATGGTAGGGATTACATCATACCCAGAATTAAAGCCAGGTCTAGTTTGAAAATGTGAAACTTTTTGCAATCCTATATAATGTTGCAAATTTATAAGACAAAATTGAAAACACACACATGCCATATGAAAAGAAAAAAAGACAAAAGGATCCATTGGAGGTTTATAATATTTATCCACTTTTGACAAATATAAAATAAATATATAATAATCTGATAAAGCCTTATAATTGTGCAAGTAGACTTGCACAGTGTTTTGGATATATGCAACATGAAAATGTAGGTACACTGACTTTTGTACACAATCAGACAGAAAAGTACACAATTTAGGCTTCTAAAATCTTCAGCTGCAAGGTAGCTGAGGAATACATGCCCACGCAAATATATACGGGCATGCACACTCACACATGTACAGAGCTCAGGTGAATCACAACAATGTCTTGGAGAATGATGTAAAAAGATGATGCTATGTACCAAACAGATACCATAGACACATTTTCAGTTAAATCAACAATAAGATTACCTATCAGTTATTTTCTGTCTTTTATAATTGAAGTTTATATCAAGAAGTCTGTTTTTTGAAACAATGTTTTCCCTTTTTACTTCATCATCACTGGGTATTGAGAAATATTTTAAACTTTATATTGTATGCTAAAATAGTAATATTGGCATTTCTGGTTATTTAATATGATATTTGTGTCTCAAATAAGCCTGTCTGAAATTTAAACAGTCTGCCTTTGACTTCCAAGACTCCCTGTGATATCAGCAAGGAATGTAGGCTGGACTCATTTCTGGGTAGCCTTTTCAACAAACACCTTTAGCAATGCTAGAGGTAGCAGTCAGTTCTCTATAGAGATAAGCACTTAGCTATTGAGGAAAGCAAAGAATTAATGGGATTCCTAAGAATTCGGGACCTGCCTCCCTGCCACAGTGCTGCTGTAGACTGCTGTAACCATAGAATAACAAAATGTTCAACTGGGCTATTTCGTTTTGTATTCACTTTCTGCATGGCAATTCTTTAAAAGTGTTTCTTTGTATTGTTTCTGAATAAAGCTTTAAGGATTGAAAATCTGACTTAGTTTCTGCATATTGTTTCCAGATCTCAAGAGCCAAATTCTGAAAAGAATACATTATATCCATCATATCAGGTAATGTTCAGACTGAGCAAAAATATCAGGAAGCAGATAAATATTTTTTTTATATTTTTGCAGAAATATTTTTTTACCATGAAATTTAAAATATACATAAGGAAACACTGTTTGCAGCTCAAAAAAGGGTTCCTAATGCAACCGGACTGAAAAGGTCTATTTACACAAATTGAAATTCTCTGTTTCATTTTAACAAAATGGTAAAACGCTTTTTTTAAAAGAAGTGTTTTAAGATGCTGTGAAATTTTACCACACCATAGCTTTAAGCAGGAAGGAAGGAATCCCTGTACATTTCGGCTAAGAGGGCTGCAGGAGCCTGAGGAAGGGAGAATTGTGCTTACGCAGAGGAGGATGCCCATCATGCATTCGCGAGCGGGATGCCAGCCATTTTTCTGCACACTCCCCAAAGGCAGGCTGGAGCTGCCCTCACCCCACCATGTCAGCCCATCTGCTTCTCTCCTCGCCCTGAGAGCGCCTCCACTCACGCAAACATCCTCTGCCTTACTACAGGCATATCAAAAAATGCTTTCTTTAGAGGAGAAGCAAATGAGGAATAGGAAAAAAAAAAAAAAAAAGATCATATTTTCCAAAGAAGACAAAGAAATGCGAAGCTCATCCCGCCTGCCTTGCTTGAGAGAGCTGCTCTGCATTCAGGGGTTACCCCGGGTGGAGAATGATGCTGTTGTCTCACAAAGGACTCATGTTGAGCTGAATCTTTGATTACAGGACAAGTGCCTGCATTAGGCCCCTCATTGCGCTCACATTCTGCTCCTGCCATTTGTACAAAATTTCTGAGTGATCTCTTTGTGAATACGGACCCCAACTGAATCAAAGATGAACTCCGTCCTTGTTGTGTGTCCCCCCCTCTTATTTTTCCATGAGCACCCCTTTTCTCTTTCCCTGCTCCTCCTCTCTCTGATCCCCCTCTCCCTCTCTCCTTTCACCTTGTTAAGAAAAGGGACTGCTACATATCTAAAATAAGAGCTCATGAATGGTAAACCCTGAAAATAGAAGTAGAGGTGCCTTTTGGTGTGTTTTAAACTTCCTCCTCAAATTCAGTCGTGTTTCCTACACAAATGATGCATAACCTCTTTCTTTTCTTAATAGGATTTATGCTTGTCTTCGCTCTGCACACCCTGCCACGCCAGGGAGAGGGCTCCAGAGCTGCTGCCGTAACCATGGCCACTCCTCATTCACCACTCTTGGCAGATTTCTCCTGGTGTAAAAGACAGCGGGAAGGAGAGATGCATCAGCAGATGCACAAACATGATAACCCTGTGTCCCTCTCAGCAAACCACCGTGTGCCTAAAACCCACTGAATTTGTAGGTATTAACTGAGAATGCCCTTTTAGCAAAATCACCTCTCAACATCTGCAGCATAAAAAACAAAGCAAATATATAATCAACCTAGATTAAAACCCGGCTTCAGCCAAATGTCACGCAGGCTTCACGCAGGCTCTGGAAGCTGGATTTTTTATGCATCTGCCCAAATTGAAAAGGTTATTTCGCTGTCTTCAAGATGACTCTTGAGCTGAAGGCAGAGTGGAGGGCTGCTGCCTTGAAAGAAGGGGAGTTGCTAGGAGATAAGTCCAAGATTTCAGACAGCATTGGTTGGAGTTATCTCTAATTGACAGCTGCTTACCCTAAGGGTCTAATTCTAACCTTGAGACCAAAACCATAATGAGAGGGCAGCTTTCCTTCACCCCTGTTTTCTAGCCAGGGCAAGGAGATTACTGCAGGCCTGTTCTTCTCTGGTTTTTATGCTTCTTTTCGTGGGGCAGCCCTGTGAGGCTCAGGGCCTGCTGTGCTTTCTGAGGCTATAGTTTGCATCAGTGAGCCCTGTCTGATTCATACCACCTGAATAAACTTGCTCTTACAGTTAAGATGGTCTCACTTTTTCTCTTTTTTTTTTCTTTTTTTTTTTTTTGAAAGGGGGAAGGGTGAAAAGAAATTCTCTTTAACATAAAAAGATTTAAAGTCTTATTTTTTTTAGCAGATACTTTAGTGTGCAGTCTATGTTTAACCCTTTTTCAGGGGGATTTAGACTGTCATTGTTAGTTTTAAATCAAGTCCACACTGTTAGCAAGTTGCTGTTATTTAGGACTCAAAACCGAACAAAGAGAAACATTCAGAGAAAAGCGATTAACAGAGTCAGGAAAATAAAGTGAGGCAGGTTTTTTGGGTGGTTTGTTTTTTTTTTTTGGTTGGCTGGTTGGTTGGTTTTTTTGTGGTTTTTTTTGGTTTTTTTTTTTGGGGGGGGGGTTTGTTTGTTTATTTCTTTAACTGACTAGGCTTCCTGGGATATTGATTTATGAAAAAAATCTCTCTGAAAACTTCAACTTGTATTTTGATCAGGACTTTCCTGATAGTGCAACAGTATACAAGAACCATAAATAAAATTTTCTTCATAGCTATAAAAATAAAAATCTGGCCTTCCTCCTCTGAACTCTTTAGAGCTACCCTGGATTTTTGTTAGGGTGACTGAAAGCATAGTTTGACTAAATATTTCCAGTGAGACAATTAAGAACAGAGAATGCAGTCACATTTAGCAACCCATGGCAAAAGAATAACAAGGAAAAAGAGAAAAAAAAGGAAATAAATCCTCAAAATAATTTATTTTTAGAAAATAAATTAATTTCTTGAATCATGCCATGAGCTTAATTCCCACAAATTCTTGAATGTCAATCACTTTAATGCCCAAAGACAAAAATTATGTTTTCCACAATTTTTTCCAAGTAGGTAAGATCAAGTGAAAATTTATCTCTTTTGGAGAGAAAGCAAGCAGGAGCCAGTTCATAAATGCAACCTCACTACGGGAATTTCTAACACACTCTGGGGCTGAAGTCCCCATGGCTGTACCCATTTGCCATCCCTCTGCATAGTTAAGTGGGGAGCAGAAGCAAACAGCAGCACCACAATGTCTTTCTTTCCTGACATGGGGAGAGGACAGTGCCAGCCCCTTCATCCTCAGCCTCAAAAGCCTGCCAGTTCTGGATGGCATTTTGGGTATATAAATACCTACCCTTGAGAAATGTGCTGAGACTATGGACTTGTTTCGCAACCACTGACTGCCAGCACTGATGTTTTCAAAGTTAGCACTGTGATCATTTGGGTTGTATTCCAGTATTCTTATTCTGGAAGCAGAGTCCACTGGGCAAATTAATTTCTGAAGGAATAGCTGGATGCCTGCCTGCCAGACAAAGGGCATAACGAGTGTATTGCCAGTGAGTCAGAGTAAAGTCAGCAAGAGAGGCTGGACAGTGATGAAACAGTATAGAGGGAAGCTCAGACCTTGGCATGACTCTCATCTCTGCTCTTGAGGGACTGGATAAAAAAGAAAAAGACAACATCCAAAGCCCTTAGAAAAATATTCATTAATGAGTCCCATAGAATGAACTCAGAGAAAGGGGTTTTGTGGAGGGTGAAGGAATTTGAACGAGCAGAGACAACCAACCCAGTAGTGCATACATGCATGCCATAACTGCTGGAAACCAGTATTATCTTCATCTTCCTTTTTCTTTTTGTCCTGTTTAAACTATTAGGAATATTTGCCTAATATACTAAGTCCACTTATGTACTGCATATGACTATTGCCTCTGGAAGTCAGAGATTTTTATATCACTTAAATGAAATTTGTATGTCCTTAAGGCTTCAAATAAAACTAAAAATATTGTTCAGTGGTATATTTCTAATAATGCCTATTTCTACAATAATTTCACTTATCATTTAATAAGTTGCACACATTTGAAAGTTAATATTTGTACTGTGTCTTACGGACAATTTAAATATGTGCAGCAATTGCTGCAAGAATATTCACAAGAGTTGTTCTGCTCCATAGAGAAACTATCTTTTCTTACCACTGTCTTGGTAAAGTTACCAAAAATATTTGTCTCCCCACCTGAAACTCTGAGAACAATGAAAATCACTTGCTCCCACAATAAACTGCGATCTTCACAGCAGAAAGAAACATATTTTCTCAGCTTCTAGAACTGCAATATAAAATTGAGAGAACTATCATGCAGTTTCGCAGGGACATAAAGAGGTGTAAGGCACCTAAGCTCTTTCCATGTGTTGCTGTAAAAAAAAATTCTGCACCTGAGTTAGGAAATCTTCCAAAATTTTAATCTTCTTGTGCACTTCACTTTTCTGACCAGGACAGCAGGTTGACCTTAGGGAGAGATGCTCCACAAATCAGGCTTGTAAAAGCTACTGACCTCAGGAATAAGAGACGGAAAATCTCAGGTGTCTGGGACCGCATCCTCATTCTCTGAGCCACCACAATGCAGGTGTTTTCACCAAGCTGGTGTCAGGACTAGATACCCCTGGGCAGCCCCTCATTGTCAGCTTCTGATGGTAATTTTCAAGGTTGTCTAAAGATTTCATAAAAACCTACTGTGCTTAAAACATAAAAAATAAGAGCAGTCAGAGAGTGTTTAATTCTTCCCACTCTGAAACCAATGAGACTACTGCAAGGCCCCCAGTTTACACCTGTGGAGGTACCCTACATACCACAACTCCAGGGTGTGACCACCTGTTGCAATAGATGGTCACTGATGCAAGATTTTTTTATTTTTAATAAAATAAAACAAACTTACCGGAATAAACACATGGATGTTTAAATCAGGAATATACTCTGATTTTGTACATGGCAACAAGCTCTACTGTAAGTACTTTTCCCCTTCTACAAGTTTTCAGATATCAAACATCTTCATCTATTCCTTCCAAATGCATTTCTAGCTTACTAGATATGTGATGCAGTAGAACAAAATAAATCTGCAAATTCTGGCACCAGGGCCAGAATCCTTTAGATAATCAGTAAAACTAAGTCTGACTATTGATCACAATGCCGTTGCTCTTATTTTCAATAGTGACTAAAATATTTGAATGAAATTTCCTTAAGAGGTATTGTAAAATTCTTTTTTCTTAGCACAGAAAATCTTCTTTGTTGTATCAGCCACTGAAAAATAGTTTATTCTTTTTACAGTGTTCTATATATCATTGTATTTGTTCTTCCCCCCCCCCCCACCCCAGTTCCTAGAAGTCATCCTTAATGTATAAAACTGTATTTTGAAAATTAACATCCTGCTTCCTGAGAGAGACAGTAGATATGCCAGCTGGTAATAGCTGGTTTCTAATTTTTTCTCTTTGTGCTAGAAGGAAAAAAAAAAAAAGTAGTAAAAAAATTTGCTGACTTTAGGTCTTAGCCTATCAAATGAAGACTTGCTGGTGCATTAGAGGCCTATTCAAAACAGGGCTTTTCTTGCAACAGGAGCCCCTAACAATTGGGAATGAGGACAGATTCTGAATTGTTTGTGAGCAGCTGCTTAGTAGGTAAGAGCTTGTTTGGATTCAATTGAACAGTGTTTTTAGAAGCAGTTACTGACCCCTGACCCTTCCTACAGACTGGGTTGATGGGATTAGGGAAAGCTAGCGTTCAGCTTACACTTGGCTATAACAAGCTGGCAAGAGATAACATACTTTTTAATTATCAAGTTACACCTCTGCCAGAGTTTGTCTGTGAATTTACCAAATGGGTCAATGAACTATAAGAAATCAAGCTAGGCTGTGGGATAACAGTTACATAAGGAAACAATCTTGGTTGAGATATAATTAATAGATTTATGTAGGGTTTTTTTCCCTTTGCAAATAATTCACATTTTCAAATCTTGTTCTAAATGGCTCTCACATGCATTGCAGAGGCATATGTTGCATGTGGTATTTATGCCAATGCAGTTTAAGGTAAAAAACAAAACAAAACAAAACAAAACAAAAAAAAAAGAGTTATTTCTAAGAGCTGCCAAAAAGGTAGCCAAGGAAAAAAGAGCCAAACATGCAATACATGAAATTTAAATTGAAACAACAAACTGAATAACATTAAAATTTGAAGCTTGATTTGTTCTACCACTCTGAGACTGAAACAATATAAAAATCCTTCTATTGGTAAGAAGCCAACTTGCCTAGCAGTCTACAACCATAAGAAAAGGAAACAATTGTAGTATTATTCACCTGAAACAATCAAAGATAATTTCTGACATATTATTAAAAAAATTCAAAGGCTGAGAGGATATTATGTCTTAATTCTAATTAATTAAATCCAAGCCAAAATTGGAAGGCTTAATTATTTTGAATTATTCTTCATCTGTTTTCTTCCATGGCTGAAGTATGAAAAATTCTCCAGTTCAAGTTATTTAGGGTCTATAGCTTTCTTAATTCTCTGCACTGTCCGTGTATGTCAAGTCTTTTATGGGAGCAGTCAGTTCTGGGAAATTCTTGGTACAATAGTCATAAAAGTTTTAACCATAAAAGCAGACTGATCCTTTCATGGACTATAGAATTTATTGATAAAATAATTCATAGTGACCAGTGCCACTTGATGAGCAGTACAGGTATGTTGAAAGCCATAGCATGGGTTGAAAGCTTGGGTAGATTTGTCAAGGATGCTGGAAGCATTATCTGTTTTCTCCATTGCTGAATGGCATGGTAGACCCAGCAAGCTTCTCAGGAACACTTGGGATTTCTCATGCTAGTCCTCTCAAATCTCTTTTCTATTAGGGAATGAGCATCTCAAGCTCAGGTTTCATTTCTAGTCACACCAAATTAAAGTGATGAGGGACTTGGTCTCAGCAGGACCAAGTCTGTCATCACTTTAAAACAGAGAGTATATTTAGGAATGGAGAGCAGGTTTGGGCTGGGTGAGACACACCTGCATCCTGGAGTCTTCCTTTATCATGGGAGTTACCACATAAAACATCTCGTGAAGTGTCTCACTGCCCTCTCAGAAATGGCTACACATTTTCTTTCTTACACCCCTGTCAGAATCTGATTTGTCAATCTCAGTGCTCTAATGGTCAAACACTGTTTAATTTTCATCCTAAAGCTATTAATAACTTGTGTATAGCCATTAGTCCCTTTGCCAGTAACGCCTTTTAGTTTGAATAGTGTCTTCTTTTCCCTGCTGTTTACTTCCCTAATATGTTTGTGTATGGCATTCACTTCTTGCCTCAGACTTTGTTTTGCTAGGGCAAATAAACCAAAATTTTAGCCTTTTTGGAAAATGCTATTTCTCTGTCTTCCTGGTATTCCCATAAGCCAGTTTTAGCCTATTCCTATTTAATTTTTTCTTTCGTAATGTGAATGGCAGAATTGTATTAGGTGTTTTGGAGAACACCTCATAAATGTCTGCTGCTGTGTAAATAATTCTACCTATATATCTCAAGATTACATCTGCTAAGCTGCCTCCCTGCTGGTTTCCGAGATTCTCCTCCCACTGGCTATTTAAAATTGGTCTCCTAGTTTATAAAAGCAATGCAGCTATTGAATTTTGTGCTATTGAATTTCATCCTATTTCTATTACTTGAGTCTTCAAGGTCATTTTGCTTTTCCTGTATAATAATCTAATAATGTATTAATAATGCAACTGAAGGACACAAAAAGAAAGTGTAGTAAGTGAAGGGGTGTGTGCGCAGAGACCAGCTTTAGTCTAGCTATAGTGTAGCAAGGTTAGGCTTTCCAGGCTGCCTATGCAACCAAAGGGAAGGAGAGCAGTTTATCTAGGAGTCAAGCTGGAGCAAGAGTTTCATCATCTTGTATGAATTGTGCTTGGTGGAGTTAATCTGTCATTTGCCATAGGAATTTCCCAGAAAAATTATTTCCACTGCATTTAAGTCAGTCTTTGTGAAAACCCCAAGTGCTCTTTAATTTACTTTCTTCACCAGTATGCTCATATTGTTTGTCTCTGAGTCAAATATTAATATTTAATATTATGGGAAATATTAAAGAAGATTAAATAAATTTACACTTCAGGTGGCTCTGCAGGAATTTTTCTTTTGTCCCACACTCTGTCTGCAGCCTGGTAACTTTATAGGTAGTCCCTTCTGTGTCACACAGCCCTTCTGCCAATCCCAATTTCTTCAGTACTCTGTTTTCACATTGATAATGTTCACATTACCTGGTAAAAATAATCCAAAACAGGCATCAGTATGTTGATAGGATACGTCACGTATGTATTAGTGGAGCATAATTTACGTATGCAAAAACAATATTACACGGTCTTTGAAACCCTTAGGTCTAATTTCACCAAAAATTTCCACTGCTGAGGTCAAGGTACAGGATCCTGTAGGTGCTAGGATTACTAGTCTTAGTGCAAACACTTAATTTGTATATTCCTGTTATGAGGACTGCCCCCTGGTTGATAGGTTTATTCCAGTCAATTGCTATGGGAATTTGGGGTTCAGTCACCTATTCTTCCAAATTTGTGAGACTGCAGATTATCTTAGGAACTTCAATTTTAGTTTAATAAACTATTTAGGTGTAATAGTCACTTTGCTTGACTCCTTTCCTATTTGCTTCCCAGTGTGTAATCCCACATTCAAAACCATGATTTTTTTAAAAAATTGAAATAATATTTAGATTTTTAAGCCAGATATAAACTGACTCAAATAAAATATAGAGCTTTCATGTGTACCTCATCCTCATTGCAATCTTTCAACTTCCTGCCTTTTTCTCCATCTAAGCATATACCTAAAGAAAACTTTAACTGTTTAACCTGATTTCCTTTATGAGGTCATACTCAGTTTGAGTTTTAGCAAGTTCTGCTTTTGCCAAGTCTCACTTCAAACCTGCATTTCTTGACTTTGAAGTCATAGTTTTCTTTGATGATCAGTCCTTTTTTCCATTCCTTGTAGACTCCCTACTTATGCTTAATGTCATTTTCAAGAAGGTTATTCTTCCAGTTAGGTCTGGAAAGTTCTCATACAACATTTTTTTCTCCCTGCCTGGCATACAGATTCCAGATAGCTTTAGCACGTTTGACATGGAGACATTCCAGGTTGCCTCCAAAATCTAATCCCCAAGTTCCTTAGTTCAGTTGGTCTCCCTAAATAGTTACCTTGGGCTGCATCCAAACCCAGCAGCTTGCGCGCCCGGCGCAGTGCCTTCAGTCCCAGTTGCTGTTCCCCAGATAGGGCACAGTGTCAGAGTGAGGTGCCTCCCCCTCCTGACTCATGGGCCCAGATTTCCTTCTCGTCGAAATCAAAGTTCAGCAAGGGAAGGGAGCAGACGTGTGCCAAGGTTTTGCCCTCATTCCCTTGGGAGGTGGCCAAGGCCTATTTCCACATTCGGGAGCTCAGAAGTACTCCCGGCTGTCGCTACTTTGCACACAGTGCTGTCTTTTTGAAATGAAGAATTTTAAGAAATTTTAACTGCATTATTTTCTTCAACTTTAGTTTTTTGTTGTTGTTGTTATTCCTTTTAAAACAAATTAAATGCTGCACTCTGAAGGCTTTGCTAATTTTAAACAATTCTTATTTGGATGGGTGTATCAACTATTTGAGCCAGTAGGACTTTTTCCTTTAGGATAATTCTCTGTTGTGAGTATCTGTAAAATGTATCTTTCCAACCAAAGTGCAATGATCTTTTCTCATGCCCAGATTAGATTCTGGGATCAATAATAGACTCCTATCAACTTTCCAGAATTCCAGAATATACTTGAGCCTATTAACACAGGTGTTTTTATCCAAAATCAAATATTGTTTCAATTCATTTTCTCTTGTTTCCTTACATCTTATGAATATACCTTGCCAGAGAAACACTTTTACTTTGATGGTATTTTTTGTCAGTATATTATGTTTACCACTACAATCACCATTACTGAAATTTCATTCAGTGTTTCAAAATTACAAATTCCTGCATGTTGCTCCCCAGGATTCCCCATTAGAGTAAGGGTTTCTTACCAACTGCACCTGATTCTACATCTAAATTGTATTCTGCATGGCATTTCTACCAACTGTATCTGGCTGGTCATTGATATTAACCTTTCCCATAACTCTAGGAGTTATTGTCCTGTAGGTATCATGAATAGAATAGTGCTCTTGGACCTTGTGAAGGGGATCTTCAGTATGAGTTTCTTTACTGCTGTAAAGGTGTTGACAATGTGAAGACACATTTATTTAAAAATACTTACTCTCCCTCTTCAAAGGTCAACCATGCCCCAATGGAGAATTAAATTTTGCATCAGATTGACATATGTATTTCTTATCAAATACACAACGTTATATCTTCAAATTGCAGTGAGGATCTCTACATCTCTGTGTAACTGGGTATGAAGAAGTGTGAAATTTTAGCTAAGGGGAGTCTGTATGAACTCTTTTTTCAATGCATACACAAACCGTGCGTATCACAAAGAGGATTTGGGAGAAATGAAATTGACAAACAACACAAAACACTGGATAAGAAGCCATCCTGGCTCCAAGGCAAGGACATAAATATTTTTTTTCTCCACACTCATTGATACTTTACAGTAGATTTTCACTACCAGACCCAGGCTTTAGGTTCATGACATGAATTTTACCTGTGAACTTGTCATTTAGTGTTAATTTAACATCCACAGAGAAGTCTGGTAGCTAGCTAGCACACAAACTTTGCTACTATGGTGAAAAAAATTGTTACTGGAGGCCAGGTTGGATGGGGCTTCGATCTGTTTGGTTTGATAGAAGGTGCCCCTACCCTTGGTAGGGTGCATGGAAACTAAGTGATCTTTAAGGTCTCATCCAAATCTATGGTTCTCTGGAAACTTAACAAACAAAATTTTATTAATTTCTATTAATAAAATCCTCCGTTCTTTCAGTACTGAGGATTTCCATAGCATAACAGTTTCTGTGACTCTAGGTTTGCTTTGTGCAGTTTTGTATAAAGTCAAATGCTTGTGTCAATTCTATTTCTCTGCATTGAAATGCATACAAATCCAAACACACACATAAATGTATAGACATATCAGGGGAAACTTTGGTGACATTCCTGGGGAATTAATTCTGATGCATCTTTTCAGCTTCATATACATATGAATACGTGAGTGAGACAGAGGGAAAGAGACTGCTGAAAACACAGTGTGAAAGTGGTCCGGCATTAATGTTCCAGATTAAAATAGCCAAAAACAGTCCTGTGACTGCTAATTAAAATGGATATGTAACTTCCCCAAATACTTGATAATAAATTAATATTAATTGCTAAAGAAAGTTTCCACAGGAAAGAATTAGCAGCATATTAAAATTATCTTTAGTTTATCATGATCCCTTTCAAGACAAATTAAGTTTTAGATATTATAGGAACATCTCAAAGTTTTTTTGGATTTTTTCCTCTGTTCAGCCATATGGATTTGCGATAGTCATATTCACAGAAAAATAACTTTTATCCATACAAGGAAGGAAAGAATTATACAATAACTCTTAAGATATGTTGTTAAATAGCAACACATTTTGGAAATTTGCAGACCTATTAATATAGAAACATATTTTATTACATGCATAGTTTATTTTGTTTGTCTTCATTATTTTTAACCTTTTATAAATCACGATTTTTTTTCACACTGAAATTTATATAAATGAAAAATTCTACTACAGATTAAAATCTCTAAAATTAATTTAAATAATTTGTTTGGTTATCTAACACTATCCAAAAAGGTTTTTCTATAAATTTCAATTAACTAAAACTTAATTTTTTTTTTTCTCTTGCAGTTATTTTCTTCGATAATTGGAGAAAATTGTTAGTTGTGTGAAGCTTTTAATATATGCCAACAAATGGAAAATTTCTCGTTATTTGCAATACTGTACATACAGCTAAATAAAAAATGGCTAAAGACTGTAGAAATTTTCTAGAAATTTTGTGTCAGTGCAGAATGTGGATTCTAGTTATTTTATGTATCTGTGGGAGTCAGAGTGGTCCCACTCTATCAGAGCACATTAGAATGTGCTGCATTTACAGAAGTAATATACCACAATGGACCTGTTTAGTTGCCTAAAATTAAGCATATTATTTTTTCCCCCAAGAACCAGGTTAGCTAGTGAATAATAGCATCTTTATACTTTTTTACAATTTTTAAGTTTTTTAACTGAAAACTTTTGAACTATATGTAGCTTAAAGTCTCTGTAAGATAAAATAGGCATAAAATAGCTACTTCTGGACAAATTATATAAACTTAGGAGGCTCGAAGTGATATTTTCTTCTGTTGATGGTATAGGGTGAAGCATCTTGTCATACAATATAACAAAACATAAAGATTTTGAGCTAGTTGCATTTTTTTTTTCTGCAAATGCACTACCCCTGTGTTTGTTCTTCAGACTGTTCACGACTGTCTAGAGGAAGTTTAAATATCCTCATTTAGAGTCTAGATTTTCACAGGTAGCAACTACTGAAAGTTGTTTACTTTTTGAAGAATTTTACATCTGCTACTAATGCAATAAACAGGGAGACTAGAAAACCAAAAATATTGTTAATAGTGACTGGAATATTTTAGCCAAGCTTCCTATGTGGTGACATATATTGTTTATCATATTTTACTTGTTTCTTTATACTTCCCCAGTCTGAATGAATCACTGATATAGAAGAGAAATGAGACTACAGATAATGTGATTTGCCTCACAGTAAGTTCTCCTAATAAAAAAAAAAATCAGAAAAAAAAGAACAGCTAAGGGCATGTCTAATTTCAAAAGAACTGCACTGGTTTTTTTTTTTCAGGTATCCTTGAGAATATTTTGCAGTTTATATAATATATAGTGAGCTACACAGTACTATCAGGGGTTAAGCCAGAAATATTTTTAAAATAAAATTTAAAAAACTCAGTTGTTGATAGTTTTGATTAGCTTTATTTCTTACTTGGATTCCATTACCCTCCCCAATGTCAAAGCTGTTGTACAAAATAAAAATACTGCTGCAACCACTGCTTCGCCATAACCATACTGTGTTTTACTTTTTGAGTTCTTTTTGTGTTTTCAACTTTTGGTTTGACCAAGTAGTATGAATTAGCACAATGAAAAATGATGGGAAAAACATCCAAAAATTTGTGGTCAGATTTTTTAGCTGAACCAAAGGCTGGCATTTTCCATAATAAATGCCAAAAGAATCTTACAGATCTTAGACAGAATTTCTTGTACTTGACCCAAAACATTTTTAGTCGATGCCTGAAAAGTGGTATACTCCTCAAAACAAAATTTCATTTTTGTAGAACACATTTTTAACAATGTTACTATGTAGAGTTTTAAAATTGAATGGTTATAGTCCTTAATTTTTTCCAGCTTTCTATCCTAAAGCATGTTACAAATTTCACTTGTGCCTTTATGAACACTTTTGGTCAATTTGAGCTGACAGATGTGAGTGAAGCAAAGATTTTTTTCTTTCAGCTATGTTTCTCCCACAACAACTGACATATGAGTTTTGATAAACAAGAACAAATTCCTGTTTCTAAACTTGAGACGAACTTAAAAAACACATTTTACTATTCTTTGATGTCTGCATGTTTTCTTATTTTTCCCTTTCTGTGTGTTCCTTCACTTCCTCATTTTGATTGAGACCAGAAACTTCAATTGATTCACTCTGACTGTGTTAGTATTTTATAGACTCACAGCACTGCTGAGTCTCTGGAGGTCATCTAGCCCACCCATCCTGCTAAAGCAGGTTCACCTAGAGCAGGTTGCACAGGATTCATGTCCAGCAGGTTTTCAATATCTGCTGCAAAGGAAACACCACAACCTCTCTGGGCAATCTGTTCCTGTGCTTGACAACCCTCAATGTAAAGAAGCTTGCCCTCATGTTCCTATTGATCTTCCTGTGTCTCAGTTTGTGCCCATCGCCCTTGAGCTCTTGCTGGGCACCACTGAAAGAGTCTGGCCTGTCCTCTTGTCACTTGCTCTTGAGCATGCATCCCCTCTCAGTCTGGAAGAGGCTGAACAGCCCCAGCTCCCTCAGCCTTCCCTTGTAAGAGAGCAGCTCCAGTCCCCTCATAATTCTGCTAGTTCTGTAGCTGGATCTACACATCTCTCTTGTCCTGAGGAGGCCAGAACTGGACACAGCACTCCAGATGTGCCTCACCAGGACTGAGTAGAAGGACAGGATCACCTCCTGGCAAAGCTCTTCCCAATGCACCGCAGGATACCTTTGGCCTTCTTGGCTCAAGGTCACACTGCTGGCTCATGGACAGCTTGCTGTCCAGCAGGACCCCCTTCTTCCCAGCAGATCAGCCCCAAGCCCATACAGGGCCATGGGGTTATTCCTCCTCAGATACAGAACCCTGCACTTGCTTTTGTTCAACTTCATTAAGCTCTTCTCTGCCCAATTCCCCAGCCTGTCCAGGTCTGGCTGAATGGCAGCACAGTTGTCTGGTGTATTTGGTGTATCAGTGTTTTAGTTCTGATCAGAAAAGTACTTTTGAAATACATTGCCCAGTAGTCCCTGCTCTGGCTCATAGCATGCAGATGTTTCTGAGTGACAAGCTGAATTTGCTTTGCATGAAATCATACTGGAAAATTTGCTCCAGAGCCACACCCACTGCACTCCAGCCACAAATAGGCATATAGGCTACGGATCAGAGTACAGTTAGTCTAATAGTAAATAAAAAGCTCTTAAAGTGTGTATGTTAGGCACCAAAGCCCATACATTTCTGTCTAAAGTCTGCTCCTCTTGATCCCTTCTGCTTGTTAAGGCAGACATAGCTTCCAGTAGTGACAAACAGGTGATAAAATATCATGGAACAAATTTTAGTCATGCGGTGATCAACAGCTAAGTACCTATTCAGGCAGTTAATTTCCTATTGAAAAGCTCTTTTCAAGACTTGTGCACCTAATTTTGCAGAAAGAGGAGATGTTGATAAGTAACAATGAACTTTGCAGTCAAATTCAGTAGGTACTTGGGAATTTTTATGCTGTTCACATTTAATAAACTTAAAATGGATACACATTGCTATGCTCCTCAGTTCTAGTGTATTGTCCATAAGCCTATTCCAAAGTAGGACATGGGATTATGTACAATAATGGCTCAAAAGTGATTTTCTTAGTAAAGCTAATGTAGGTCAAGTAATTTTTGATACTGGTTAAACAATTGCCTTAGGGTGATGATGCACTGACACTTGTTAATAAAGTTCTGGCACACCAGGATTTGGGAGCGCAATATACAGATTTTTAAAAAAGCACGTTTGTTCTTACAAATGTAATTCTACATAATTAAACATTGCCCACTTGCTATTTGTCCCATAGAAGACAGTTCAAGGTTTTGCTTTTGATATTTGTGAGCAGAAATAGACAATGACTTAAATATATATTACCTAGCTATGGAAAATATCTTGACAAGGAAGAAAACCACTTTCTCCGATTCGGTAACAAAATAGATCTTGAAATATCTGTTTATAAATTTAATAGATCCCTTAGTTTAAACCATGCCTCTAATATCAGTTCTACATAGATTTGCCAACTGATTCAGCCCTTAACCTACTAGCAGCAATTTTGTTTACACTCTGTGTAGCTACTTCAGTGTTTTTGAAGCATTCTCCTGTTATTTAAAATCTTTTATTTTTTTAACTATGACAAAGTTTCTTTCAGTTCAGCAGAGATCTCTTTCCTCTTCATATCTAGTCACATCCATGTAATTTAGAAAAAAAAAATACATTTCACTGCAGGTAATTTTCTCTGTTGTCCATCCTGCTGAGCTAATACAACTAAGACAGAGTGAGTTGAGTCCTACTTGTTCTTATGCAGAAATCACAGAATTAATTCCTGTTAGAGGTCCAACCTGTTATACCTGTGTAAACCTACAAAGGATAATGGGGTTGCACAAGTGTCAGTAAAGGCATAATAGGTTTAATCAAGCATAACAGAAAGTAAATTGCTCTGCAAAATCCTCATTACTACAGACAAAGCGCATTCATCTGTCTCAACTGTTAAGCCATAAGCTGTCTGGGCAAAGGCAGTTCCTCCAACAATGATTCTCTCATTTCATGAGAAACCTCGAGGTGACATAGTACAAACAAGTAATGATTGTATGATAATAACCTGAACTGACTACTAGACAGAGTATTAGTTTGCCCAACACAGCTGTTTAGGTACAAATGCCATAAAGGTAGAAATTGCACTGAAAGACAATCAGTGAGGACAGCAACTCTATTTCTTTTAGTTACATTTCCAACAAATGTTGAATTATGTAGGCAAGTTCTTATTCAAGTATGTAGAGTTAATAGTAAACACTTTTTTCCTCAACAACATAACACTTTGTATTACAAAAATAACTGATCAACTCATATTCAAACATTTTTTAAAAGCTATTAAAATATCGTTGTTGGGTCACAAATATATCAGGCTATGTCTAGGAGAGTGTGAATAAAGATTAGTTTAAATAAACTAAATCTCTCTCTATTCATAATTTTCCTTGAATAGTATAAATAGAGGACTAACAGTATATTTGGACAGACTAGCCATAGTAGACAGTGATATTATGACATACCATGACAATGCAACAGAATCTGAAGTATAATCTGAGAACAGATTTTTGTTTATGAAGAAACCATATGTCACATTTTGTTAAGACTAGCAGCAATTATGTGAGAATTTGGCCTCCTGGCATCCACGTTACACTGAAAACTTATTTCTGTACAGATTGGTAGAGTTCAAGGTCTGGTGGACCACTGCAGTCATCTCTTCCAATAACCACAATGCAGGCAACAAGGTCTGATTTTGTCTATTTATGCCTTCCAGTTATTTGGTTTCTTGGGCTTTCCTTTCTCAACACTGTTGAACTTTTTCTCCCCTCAATGATGTTTCTGGACTAAACACTTCACGCCTGATGCTTCTTTGCTTTGATACAGCTGAGCATATTGAACTCTTTCACTCTAAGTCTGCTCTGCTGTCATGAAATCCCACCCAGAGTGCTGCATCCAGTTCTGGGGTCCCCAAGTGAGAAGGACATGGACCTGTAGGACTGAGTCCAGAAGAGTGCCATGAAGATGATCCAATGTCTAGAATACCTCTCTTAAGAAGACAGGGTGAGAGAGCTGAGTCTGTTCAGTCTGGAGAAGAAAAGGTTTCTAAATGTGGCCTAAAGGTTTCTACTGTTGCCTTCCAGTACCTGAAGGGAGCATGCAGGTAGATAGGGGGACTTTTCATAAGAGCGTGAAGCTACAGGTGAAAGGGGCAATGGCCTCAAACTGAAACAGGGCAGGTTTAAATTAGGTAATAGAAAGAAATTCTTAATGGTCAGAAAGAGATTGCTCAGAGAAGCTGTGAATGCCCCGTTCCTTGGAAGTGCTAAAGGTCAGGTTGATGGGATTTTGGCAAAGCTAGTCTAGTGGAAATGCGTCCCCGCCCATGGTAGAGGAGTAGGAACCAGGTGATCTTTAAAATCCCTTCCAGTGAAAACACTCTATGATTCTATGATTGCATGAAGGTTGTGTTGATGCTATGATGGTCTCACTACATAGCAGGAGAAATGTTCATACAGAGAAGCAGTATCCTTTATTGGACCAATTTACATGGTATGAAAAAGCAGGTGAATTTTCCAATCTTTTCTATTATTCCAATGACATTTCCTCAAATCTTTCTCATTTCATAAATTATTAACAGATTTTTCCACAGCTGTGGCTCCAGTGCTGAGTAAAGCTAGTGGAAACTTCCCAAGTTATCCAAGGGATAGTACTAAAATTTTGGTCAGCATGTTACTTTCAGAAAGCATGTTCAGCTGGTTGTCCTCGGTGACTCCCAAGTTCTTTCTGAGTTATTTTTATATAAGTGGGTTTCACCTGACTGTCTAAACAATTATTGGCCTCTTTTCTTCTTTTTGCTCTTCTTCGCTACTCTTATTTTGATGACATTTTCAAAATTCATTAGTAATGATTTTAAAGTTGTTGCATGGACTGTGTTGACGATTTTTTTAAAGCAGAGTGAATCTCCCAGAAGTAACATAATTGCTTAATGATAATTCTTCATGTAAGATTACAATTTAACACTGATCAATAGCTTGTTTCTAATCTATATGGCATGCCAGCTCAGTTTTATATAATTCTGAATTTATTGGCAAATAAAATGCCATGCAGTACCATTCCTGGACAAAAGTCTATTCTATCAGCCTTTTTTGCCTCAAAAAACAATACTTCCTCTCTAACATGAAAAAGTAAGCAAGTGAGTTTGATCGCATCTGCTTCCCATCTTTACTAGATCTGGTTGCATTTCCTTGCATTCATTCTTTAGGAATCAGTCCCCCTAGCAAATTTTCCATTATTTTGTTGGAGTTCAGTTGTGGATGGACAGATCGGTAATCCCTTGGATTTGTTCATTTCTGTTTTTTGAAATATTCACACAGCATTGGCTTTGTCCAGGCATCTGTCCCACTGTTTCAAAAGTAGTTTTAAGACTGTTGTAGTGGTCTAGAGAGGGCTGGGTATCTCTTTCAGAACTTCTGAATGGAAGGTGTACAGATTTATTGGTGCTAAACACACAGCTTTCTTAGCAGGCAGCTGTGCTTTTAGGATATGCCATAGAAAACTCGTTAGCTCTTACCAGTAAGGCTCTTCACATTCTTATCTTTCTGGTAAAATTATTTATTTTTCTTAAAACCTGAGCTATAATCTGACCCATGCCCAGGTTATATCACAGACAAAACTTGTTGGTATGAGTTACAATCACATAAGGGAATATGCTAAAAATTAAATAATATTAGAAAATTACTCACCAGTAGTCAAACCTCTCTCCCAGCATTGTTTTGTTCACCTGTATGAACACAGCCCTGGGACTGGACGTTATCCTTGAAATACTTCAGGGCATGGTAGAAATATGGTGGTACAGTGAACTCTTTTCTTCCTGCAGTAGTAACACTCCCTTAGGTCTGCTTCATCACACTGTTCCTCTGCCTGCAGATCCTGTGTATCATTCATTGCTCTCTCTCCAGTTTGTCCACTATGCCATTCACAGACCGAGGAGACCACACAGATAAAGCTGCTTTGGGTGAAGGCAGCAGAGACACTGTGTGGAGTGGATTAGGCCAGTGTGATGCAGGGTCTCCCTGCCCTGGGTACTGCAACAGCACAGGGATCTCAGAGCAGAAGGGTCTGGGGATTTTTGTTAAAATGGAGATAAAGCCAAGAACCATTGCAGTGCTGGGCTAGACTGGCATTTGCCTGTTGCCCACATTATCTGCTCAGATTCTTTGACAAACCACCATAAGTGTGTTTTGCCTACTAGCTCCCAGTGTGAAGACCTTCCCAACCTTCTGTGCCTCTGGCTGTGAGGTCTGTGGTCCTTCTGAGAGGTGTTTAAGTGGACCCCTTCCAAGGAAAGCCCCTTCAGTATATATCAGCACAGCAGCTAGATCATGATGGATATTGAGGTACTTATGGCAGTCTGTTTACTTTTTTAAGCTCAACAATATCATCCTTAGGTTTTGGGGTAGGTTTTTTGATTGCTTCTTTGTTTGTTTGGGTTTTGGGGTGGTTTTTATTTGTTTGCTTTTTTCTTTTTTTTTTTTTTTAAGAAACAAAACAAAAAATCATGGAAATCACTTTCCTAGGTAGACTAAACCAAACTGTAATAAAAGACAACTTTCCCCTAATCTTTGAGAAAAGCATGCGGTAAAATTTATCACCACCAAATGTGTGGCAATATAATTGCTCCTTACTACTTTGCCTGAATATACAGCATGGCTGTTGATCTTGCACTGCATTTGCGCTCTTGGAAAGGAAAAAAAAAAAGGCAGTATCAAATGTTTTGTCCTTTGCTTAGAAACTTAGGATTTTTATGTAGCAATAGGTTTTACTTTAGCATGGGAGTTTGTAGTTATTCACTTAGCTGACCATATTGATGAGGAAAACCAAAAAAGATACAACTCACCTGAGACCGAAGAAAAGGGAAAGATGCCTTCATCAGGGTGTATACCCAGACAGCTTTAGGACAGCATGTAGCAGCACAACTTTGTTGCACTATCTTCACTTTCAGTGGGCAGCATTGTTTCTCAGACACTTCCAAGAAGGGCTGAGGGACTGTAGCCCACCATTAATCCAGTCTGTCATCCACAATATGGGCAACATCTTCTGACCCTGCAAACTGGCATCATCCACATGTTGACACTGGCATCCATGATGTGCCCTGCTGACAGTCAGATGTTATCTCTCCTTCTCCAGAGCTTGTGCTAATGAATCTCTGGAAAATGAAATGCATCTGGCATGCCATACTTGAAAGGCTGCTAGAAAACTCTTGCTTAGATGGGGATTCCTATTACATAATTCTGATTTAAGATACATTGCTCAGAGCCTTTGGAGGACTGTTTCCACATAATGGTTGAATAACACGCTTGTGAGAGGAAGCAATTCAGTCAGCTGAGTTACAAATTCTTTGTAAGCAGCAGAAAATGATAAAGTAATAAAAGTGTCTCAGCTTTCACGTCTGAGAACAGCACATATATACAGATATATAGTCCCTATATGATATAGAGTTCTCGTGAACTAGAGTGCATTAATGTCCACAAAGAACAGTGGGATTCTTGGATGGAAAAAAATATTCATAACGTTGTCCTGGCAGGTTGCAAAAAGTTCCCTTGGGGACATAGGGTTATTTTTCTGTGTTGCAAAAGGAAAGAATGGGATTATCATCATACTTTAAACAATGAAATTTTGATGGAAAGATGCTGTTACCTCTCTCTAAGTAAAGTCTGTAAGGACATATATTTTCTGCAGTTTTCTGAGTAGATCTGGAAACAAAAGTTGAATTTAAGAACACTAAAGGGTCAGTCTCTGTTACAAAGATGATTTTGTGATTGCTTCTGAATAAGAAAATCAGAAAGAAAAATGAAAAATCTAGCAATTTCTAATATCCTGCTTGTCTTGCTGTTGGAGATACTGTGTACCCCTCAGCACAATGAGTGTGAGAAATCTTCGGTAAGTTACTTATGCTTTCTTAAAGCCAAGCATGTGACAGACACAGATGCTCAACATTACATTCCATGTAGTGCCCCTCTACTCTCTTTCAGCATGGGGGTCCTGGTCAGTGGCAAGTTGAACACGAGTCAGCAGTGCCCTGGCAGCCAGGAGGGCCAACCCTGTCCTGGGGACATCAGGGATAGCATCACCAGCTGGGCAAGGGAGGGGATTATCCTGCTTTGCTTTGCTCTGGGGCAGCCTCACCTCCAGTGCTGGGGGCAGTTTTGGGGGCCACAATGTAAGGATATAAAGCTGTTAGAGAGTGTGCAAAGGAGGGCACAAAAGGTGAAGGGCCTTGAGGGGAAGCCCTGTGAGGAGTGGCTGAGGCCACTGGTCTGTTTAACCTGGAAGAGACTGAGGAGAATTACAACTTCCTCATACAAGGAAGAGGAGGGGCAGACTCTGATCTCTGTGACAGTGACAGGACCTGAGGGAATGGCCTGAATTTGTGTAACGGACGTTTAGGAAAAGGTTCTTCACCCAGAGGGGGGTTGGGCACTGGAACAGCTCCCCAGGGAAGAGGTCACAGCCCAAGCCTCACAGAGCTCAATAAATGTTTGGACAATGCTCTTGGGTACATGGTGTGACTCTTGGGAATGGTGCTGTGCAAGAGCAGGAGTTGGAGTCTGATGTTGTGGGTCCCTTACAACTTCGGATATTCTAGGATTCTAGGATTTCTTGCATTACTCCCATCTGCAGGGCAAGAGAATCACAGGTCTGTAAAAAGAGAGCTTTCTGCAGAATAGACTCCCCTGCTTGAGCTGCCTCTCTGGCGGCAGAGATCCTGCGAGATCACCTATTTATTATGGCAGGAATTCTACTTTGACACCCAGTTAAATTAATATTTTCCTGAATCACCTTGCAAAACTACTGCAAAGAGAAGTTGTCTGGAAAATTCACATTTTGTTCCTCTATATAGGCATTGAAGTTCGGCTGCAAGGTCCAAAGGGAACAATTGCTGTAAAAACTACCATCTTTCTCCAGGAGTGAGGGTCTCATGTGGATCTTGTCTGACAAAATTACTCTGGGGATGTCAGTCAGAACAACCTTCAAAAGGAAGGAACCTCTCCAGAGAAGAGCCATACATTTGTATATTTGGTAAAAATTAAAATTGTGGTCAGATATATTATAAAGCCCTTTAAGCCATGGAGACCTCTGCAGAACATTCACACTTAAAAGAGGAGGCTACGAAAGTGATAAATATAGTCTTTGATAGACAGTCTTCATTCAGGTGTTTAGCAACGAGTGTTTCACTGACTTCTAGAGAAAAATCCTTACAAAGAAAATTAGGAGGAAGAAGAAGGACAGATACAGAAATATAATTTCTTAAAAGAATAATGTAATGAGTGAAACAGTCTCCTTCCCAATTAAACAGCCTGGAAGACAAATTTCCAAGAAATGCTTGAAAAGGGAGTTATTTTCTTCAAAATCAGAGGACCTTAGCAGCTCTACTTCTTGACAAAGACACTTTAACTTTCAGAGCCCACAAAATTCTCATGTACCCTAAGTGGAAAGGGAACAGAAAAGAACATGATATGAAAAAAATTTCTGAGCTTTTTGTGCCTAAGTTCTGCCAAATATTCTCTTTGTGTCTCCAAGAAATAGAACTATTACCTCTATGTCCAAATCAGATACAGACACTTAAAAATTTTGTAAAGGAATATGTCTCCTTTAATTAATGCATGAGTCACTGGATTTGTTGAAAATTAAAAATGGGTTCAGAGTTTCCTTCTTGTGCACCATGTAGTGCTTCTAGCTATATTCCCATTGTAAATTCTTGACTGTCTAGGCTTTTGTTTTCAACCTCTCAGCTGAAAAAATATATTCCAGATTTAAGCTCAGCCAATTTTGGGTTCCAAATTTTGGGACCCTGATCAAACTTATTGTTGCAAAATTTCAGGAAACAATGATTTATATCCAAACACAATCTGTGGAGCCAAAATGACAAAAGACATCAGGATTTTCAGCAAAAACAAACAAACAAACAATTAAAGATTCAAAAAACCCCCAAACCCCACTGTTTCAAGATCTCAGAATCAAGTTGGAGGTTCTAGAATTGTCAGAGAAAGGAAGATAAACTGTGGAGAAAATCTTACTTGTCCTCTCTGGCTCTCTAGCTTTCAGCACTTTAGGTGGTTTTCTTCCCATTATAGTGGTGTCACTGTTGAGGATGATCTGATAATGCTGAGCATGGTCTGATAATGATCTGATAATCCTATATAAACAGTTCCTCATATTTAGGAAATTTCCATTGAAGCCAAGAGAAATTCCATATGAAGGCTGTGAAATGTTCTTGGAATCAGCTGAAAAAGGCAGGAGAAGAGGCCAGGTAGTTTCTACCCAAATGTGTAATATCTACTGGAAACACTTATCTGGAGAGTTCCTCCTCCCACTGTGCAATTCCCAGCCTGATGGGTTCCTTGGTGTCTGTGAAAAACACAAGACTTTTTGCTTGATAAGGACAGGCCATAAGGACATAGCTTTGTGATATGCAAGGTCTGTTCTATCACTTGGAGTGTATTAAAATGGGAAACCTCCTCCAAAGCCCTTTCTGCTGAAAATTGCTCTGAAGAATCTTCTACTCTGTATATGGTTTGTGCTTGAAAGAGGCAGTTTATCTTTAGGGAACACATTCTACACAGATCTTCTTTCTGTTTGACTTTGATATTTAGCCGTGAGCTGGGCAAATCCTGCATCTGCAGGTTTTTACAGCTTCCCTCCTGAGATTGCTGGCATCTGTGGTTCAGTATTTCAAATACAGGCACATATGGCAATTGGGGACATAGTTTGGTGGTGGACATGGCAGTGCTATGTTAATGGTGGACTTGATGAACTTAAATGTCCTTTCCAATCCAAACGATTCTGGGGTTCTGTGGCCAGGAGCAGCAATGATGAAGGGCTGGGAAGGAAAGTTGCCTGAGGTTGTCCCTGCTTAGTTATTCTCTGATAGGTCTGGCACCATTACTCATGTTCTTCTATGTGGCCACAGTCTCCTGTGGGAGGATCAGCCATGTCTTGGGCAAATGACAGGAAAATGGTAAGATTCTATATGGGAGCATGTGCATGTATGAGTGAATGGTCAGATTAGGTAAATTTTTAAGAATTATAAAACAAAGGCTGAAATTTTGAGGCAATCTTCTATTTAAAGAATAATTTGAATCGGATCCAGGAACTGTTGGAATCTAAAAAATTACTCCCAAGAGTTGCAGGTCCTGCCTACAGAATACCTATTCTTTACTGGAAATGCTCTGTCTGATTGCTTTCCATTTATGTATTTAAAAGGGTATTTATTAAAATAGAATATCTTTTTCAAGGGCTTTTTGGCTCACTCTCATACAAATGTCCATTTATTTGAACAAGTATATTTTTGTTAATGCCTCTAAGGACTTTCAAAATTCCAGCCTATTTAACTTCAGTCACCTGCTTCAAAATACAAAATAACTCACATAGGGCTGTCAATAATGAACATCCAAAATCCTTCACTTCATGAAATCTATGGATATGTAGCAAGATTGGGGGAGAATTGGTTAGTGACCACCACACAGCAACCCAGCTACAACCCAGTGTTTGTCATGTGAGACCAGAGGACAGTGTATAAGCAGACATTGCCGCATTTTTCTATCTGCTTTCTCTGGTTTTTTTCCCTTTTCCATTTGTAATATCAGTTAAAAAGCAATAAGTATGCTTATTGCTTTTGTAAGATTGCTATGAATTATTTAGCTGAGAAATAATTGAAGAAGGCATGGTAGGGAAAATTACCCACAAAGCCAGCAAAACTGCAAGTCAACCTGCTGTCATTGGGCACACAATCATCATTAATTTTAATGAGATGCGGGAGTTTGCAGTTCAGCAGGAGGAGGAGAAGGCAGGCACTTCTCAAAAACCTGCCTGGCATGGTAGGCTAGAGGAGTTTTACTAGCACTCCAGATCGATAGTGGAGAGAGCAGTCAATATCAGTAGACCTCACAATCATCATTAATTGAAATCTCTCAGCCTTCAGTTTGCATAACAAAGCAGCTGGTGCCTTAATGAAGAATGTAATATCTTGCAATTCCGACCTCCTGCAACTTCCTCATGGACTATGATGGCTGAAACAGAGGCTGCAGCCCCTGCTGTAAACCCCTCTCTGTACCTCCAATGGCATACACATGCCCCACACACATGCATGCATGCTCCTCATATGTCAGTCTTATGTAGACAATTAGATAATACCTAGAAATTAAACATCTGAATTCAAATAAAGTGGCTCAAGAAACTTTAAAGTGCAGCAGCAGAACAAAGCAAAATTAACTGCCAAAGAGCCTCATTTTAGTTGAAGCTGAAAGTACAGGTATTAGAAAAAATACATAAGTAAAAAGGTAATTTTTCAAATTTGAGGTGGAAAAGTTGGAGATAAAAAAGAGCTTTTGAACTGGAGCAGCTCATATTAAAGCAAATTTTCTGGTTTGGGCCTTATTCTCTCTCTTTCTCTCTCTCTCTCTCTCTCTCATGAAGAGTCATTTGGAAAAGATCAGGGAGGCTAAGACATAATAAGAATCATTTGCTAGTTTTCAGCCTAAATGGGAAGATGATTGAAGCTTGCAAGTGTTCTGTCCTGCCATATGTTAGTGTCAGTGTAAAAGAATCTGATGAAGATGATGAGATAACAATTTTCTGGCTGTAATGAGTAAGGGGCCTGGGAAATGGCTGGGAAAATTGTGGGATTAAAGTCCATTTATGCCAGAAAATTGCAAAGAACTCTCAGAGCAAATGCAGGAAGGTAGTGGCTGAAGTATTTATTGATTCCACAAATCAGTCTTTTTTTAAAAAACCTGGAAAAAAAAAAGTGCTTCCAGGTCTACAATGCAAATCCATACTCACAATAAATACAATAAAAGTTAGTTATTTTCACCACAAGTTTTTCATTCTCCCTATTCTCCCCATGAAGAACATTGATAAGTAAAAATTCTCAGGAATAAGTCCCTTTCGTATTCCTGTTTACTTAATTACTTTCTGCTACTATTTCATGTGGGAGAAGAAAGTAAAATGTCCCTTCCAAGTCTCTACCATCTCTCATGAATTATTATATTTGATAGTTATAAAAACATATAATAGTTCTCATTACACTTGTTTGAAAGCCTGAAGACAAATATCTGATTACAGAATCTCATATAAAAGTCCAAATTCAAAAGGCTGCAGTTTTCCTTTTTTAAAATTCATATCTTGTTTCTTGTCTTCATGTATTCAAGCCTTTCACAGCTTTCCCCTTTCTATTTCCCTATTTCTTTCTTTTTCTGTTTCTTCCCTTCTTTAATGCTTCCTCTTGTCATTCTGTAAGAAGGGGTGTAGCATTGGTCCTAGTTCACATCACATTTTTCTTGAAGCTGAGTTAACAGCATTGGGTTTATTCAGATTGAAAAATTGTTTTTAACTGTTATTGTTTTACATCTCCTCAGCACAAAAACAATCCTTGCATACCTTTTTTTGTAGAGAAACCAGGAAAGCTGCAATACCTAAAGAGCCAGTTCTCCAGCAGATTAGATGCTCAGTGAAGCTGATCTGTGGGAATGAAACAACAAAGTGACTTCAAACTAATTCCAATAATTTGAGGCTTAACTTTCTGATAAGAAAATTGATAATTCAGCAGTTTTCTCTGATACGTTTTGTATTCTAGGTTTGACCTGGAATTTCTAATCTTAGAATTATTTCTAATCAATTATATACATACAAATACATAAAAATACATAATTCTTTTTCCTAAGGTTGTCAGTGAATCAACACTGAGTAATGAAAAATTGATTTTGATGGCACATTTTACCTGAGACTCAAAAATTACCTTGGCATTTTTGAAGGATTCTAAATTATATTCCTGATATTAATTATGTTCTTTTAATTCCTGTTTAATGGGAAAAAACTAAGAAACCCTAAAAACAAGGGAAAATTTACATAAGACTGACTTAATTTTTTTCATTTGGAAATAGCTTCATTAATCTAGGACAGGGCAGCCCTCTTGTCTCTGTGGACATGAAGTTCCACAATCCCAGGCAGTCTTTGGGGAGGCAGAACAAGCTGGCATTTGTTCAAATATGCATTAAAGAAGGGGCTGCCAAAAAACTGGAAAATTGCAGAATCTACTCCAAGTGTAGTGATAACAAGAGGAATTAACCAGTTTAATACTTTTTTTATTCTGCCAAAATTATGTAATCTGTGCCCCTTAAATGTTTATGTTGAGAATGAATTCATGTGTTCCTATTTTGGTTCCTTTTGGTTCTTACTTCAATCTTCAGTCACAGGGACGAGGTGAGATAAAATTGTAGTGACTAATATGGTCCCAAAGAAAAAAGCAGGCTGTTGAACTGGTTTGGGGAATGTGGATTTCTTTTCATTGAGAACATTTTATCTTTTTATAATTTCTCTTGAATAAACTCTAGACACTAGTTCCATTTTGCCAACAAAATACAGTTTGTCTAGCAGTACTTTAATTTCTGTGAAAGAAGATCATGGAGTCAAGGACAATATCCATCACTGCAGAATCCAGCCAGTCCTAGAGAAGTAATCAGACTCTAGAAGGAGTACAGGCAATAATTATTATTGGATGTAGTTATAGATTTTTGACTGAAAACACTTTGTTGACACCCGTTTCTGATGTTAAGATGTTTTCTGACTAGGTTTCAAAGACAATTAGTTTTGCACAGTTTTATATTGAAAAACAAATAGAAAATTTGTATTTTTTGCATGTCCTCTTATGTTAAATATCTTCCTATGTTCTGTTTCAGAGGCTTGAGGATGCATTCATGACCTACATTTTCTTTTCCTGATGGGTCATGTCAACTACAGTATGCAGTGGGGCTGCAGAATCTTGACGTTCATGTAGTACATTTTACCCTCTGAATTAATGAGATTACATGAAAAGTCGGCTTAAAGACCCTGACCTGCCTGGAAAACAGGTACATAAATAATCTATTTTACCCTCCTTTTAATACAGATTTTTTTGGTTGAAAATATTTCAATTCTGAACTAATGTTTCTGTAAGACTGAGGTTTTTTTCCAGCTTTAATAAAAAATTTCTGATATGCAAATTTTATCTGCAACTACTTCTAATAAAAATTTTGGTAAAATGGGCTGACTAAAGAAAGACATAATTCAGCATAAATGAAATAGCAAAACAACACAAAAAAAATCAAAACCCAAAAAAACCCTAAAAGTGACTCTGAGTGAAAAAAAATTACATAAACTTCTATGAAGAAATTTATGATTAACATTCTTTTTCTTCAGTGACTAGATATACTTCTCTCTCCATTACTGTTAATGCTACTCCCTCCATTATCTAAAGCTCTGGCAGAAATTCTGACATGATGCACCAGCATGTTACAATTATGATCATGAAAATGTCAAAATGTCACTAATAAAATGAGTTAACACTGGTGGACACAAATATTTCTACATTTCTGCATGATCCCATGTTACTTCACTGAGGGCAGGCTTTTTGTGTCAGATGTACTCTACATTAAGAGAAGTTCAAAATCTGAAATGAGTGTCCCTAATTTTAGTCTTTTTGTTTTGTCTTTTTTTCCCCCAAATATAACTAGTTATATTTACAGGTCTCTTTTAGTTAAATTTCCTGGCAACTTTTAAAGAGGGAATGGCTATATTATTTTAATTTGATTTTACTTGAATAAAAAATTTCTTAGCCTTGCAATTTGCCCGATCAAGGCTTTCATATGGGAATTCATTTAGGTTTTAAAACACAGTCTTTCACTGGATTGTATATACTAATGTGTGCCACAAGCTACATGCAAGGCTTATTGAATGAGTAGGTGCAAAATCAAAATAGGGTAAAAGAAAAAAGTGAGGTAAAGCCCTCAATCAGTATAGCATGAACTGGTCATTGCACAGACATTTTCAGCAAAGGTCAGCCTGTTTCTTACTTCCTTCTCCTTCCTTCTCTTTCCTAGTAAAAAGTGCAAATTGCACTCTCATCTGTTAGGGGATAATCTGCATACACACAAGCCACCCCTTTGGAACTGTATTAAATATTATTTTAATCTCACTTTGCTCACAGAGCTTTACATTATACTTAATTCCAGTTGCCTTTTTACTGTTCAGCACAAGAGCTGTAGGGCTGATAACTGCTAGCAAACACTGGATGAGAAATATTTGTCATCCAATATTCTGCATATCCTGTAACAAGAAAAAAAAAAGAAATAGAAGATACACTCACTGGAAAAGAATCCCCATACATCATTAATGAAGGATCTGAAAGATTTTGAAATTATTGTTTTGCCATTTTTCTTTTTAAAAATCCAATAGCAGAATTCCAACAAGCTCACAATATCAGGTTTTGTCAATAGAGTTTCATGAACACATGGTTTACGTTTATGACATATTAAAAGTGTTCATCATTTAACTCTAAAGAGAAATATAGGTGCATTTTTTGACTCATTAATTATTTGGGATTTTCCTCCAGAAAGTGTGAGGGTTGATAATGAATGTGTCACATCAGTTATGTACCTAGTGAAAAAAGTTTTGGTAACAGAAACTATAGTTTGTGGCAATCAAAACAATAAAAGTATGTAACAAGCAATTTTCATTTTTCTATCAAGGGTGGCAGTAAGTTTAAAACTTTCAATCACAAATATAATACAAGGATTGGTTTTGCCTGCCACACTGTCACTTTAATTTTTAAATAAGAGGTTTTATAAATAAAAATACTTTTAAAAAAGCAAGCATGATAAAAAGTTAAATAAGTGTCTGTTCTAGATTCAGAAAGGTCACTGTTTTGAAAACGGAGCTACTTGAAAGTACTCAAAATTTATTTTGATTCTTTGACAATTTTACACTCAAGGTGAAAGGAGATGATGATGTCAATCCCATTTGATAGGCAGTGATTCTCCACTGCATCTGACATTAGTTAATTCTCTTTTTAGCAGGGTCAACAATCAAAATGAAGACTAAATAAGTCAGGAATATCTTTGTGGAAATCAATGAGTTTCACAGGGGAAAATAAGCATAGAGCAGAAAGAACCCCAATAAATGTGGTTCATTATTCATTTCACTTAATTGCTGTGGAAAATAAGTGCCTTTGAACTTTCTAAGCCATTAGCAGAAGAGACTCAACTCCTGTCTTAAAGAGAAGGATGATTAATACTTAAGTGTTTCTCTGACTCTATGAAATGATGGTCCCACCACTGGGAGCTTTCACCACTGGACAGCAATCGAACAGTTTCAAAGGGATCAGGTGGGAATGAGGAAAAGACATGTTTCCTGGAATTCAGAGTTAAAATAAGGCTTTCACTTTGCAATTAGATTTAAAAGACTCTGAAAGAATATCTAAGCGGCAAATAAATTCAATTAGCTGTTACTGCTCCTCTCAACTTCACGATTTTTTTACCTGTAAAGGAAGTTTTGTCCTTCTTCTCACTACCACTTACTCTGGTCCAGCTTTGCCATTTGGCACAGGCTAGGGTAGACCTGATCTTCTTAGACAAAGCCTGGACCCTTGAAATAAGGTCTCTCGCATTCTGTAATCAATATGCAACTGCAGATGACAAGACACTACATACCATTATCCAGTGTTATTTTTAAAATCTGGGACACATTGCCATAATGAAGATATTCCAAGTTACTGGTGAATCTTGACTCTGAAGAAAATTTGTTTTCAAATCAATGCAAAATTAAGGCAACTTCTTTATTGTTTCACATGGGTCACAAAATCATTTTCAGTAGGACTAAATTGCCCTTTATATGCGACTGCCACCAGTATGAAATTGAGGAGATAGTTTTAAACTATTAAATTTGATTTCTGATGTCACTAATCTGGTTTTATGCTCTTTAAGTTTTCAGATGATTTAATTGAAGCTATTTTAAATATTTTAGAATTAATAATTAATGTGTCTTTAGATCCATAAAATCTAAATTTGTGTGCATATTTCTTTAAAACTCTCGGAAAATTAAAATTGCTGTTCTATTTCTGCATTATGAGTACTCAATCCATCTAGAGAAATACAAAATAATTCTTGATTATTCTTCAAATCTGTAATTTGTACACACAACACAGGGAAATTACATAAAAAGTAATATGTAGAAATTTTGCAGAAATTAAAGTTTTCCAATGTGTTAAAAATATCACAAGTCCACTTCATGGTATCAGTGCTACTCTGTAGTTTATAAGAACAACAAAAATTTATAAGCTGTTTATGGCAATTAAAATATTTCATGCAGTGTTTGACAGTCCACATTCACCCTTGGTTTGACAGAAGGCAAACCAGCACAGAACACAAGAATGTTCAGGGACATTTACCTGTAATGCAGAACACAATTTAGAGAAGAACTGTGATGTATATGTACAATTAGTAATGTAATTTCTTTGTTTTAGTTCCATTAGTAGAAACATTGACATAGACCACCTAGACTAACCAAAGCTTAATTGTTGAATTACTTTTCTGAATACAAAATATGGGAGTTAATAAGTAGCTGAAAGAAGATGGGAAAAGATGCATTAAGCTGCCCAGCTTTATTCTTTTCCTGCTGTGTTAAGTATTCGTCTGTTTGAACACCAGCACAGCAAAAAGGCATATACCAACACTTTCTGACTACTATTTACATTATGAGGTTTATGTGCCTTAAACTATGAAAAACCAATTTTCTTCAGGGAATAACAAAAATCATAGAATCATAAAATCATATCCCTACTTAAAGAAGGGTCACCTACAGCAGGTTGCTCAGGACCATATTTGGTTAGGTTTTAAATATCTCCAAAGATGGTAACTCCACAGCCTCTCTGGGCAACCTTTGCAGGGTTTGATAATGCTTGCAATAAAAAAACTTTTTCTTACAATTAAATGGAATTTCTTATATTACAGCTTGTGCCCAATAGCTGCATTTGAGATAGTTCAATAGAGTAAGGAATGTAAAAAGACTGTTGCCTAAGAGGAAGTATTTTTTGGACCAAGATATAAGCGATTTGTAAAACGAAATTCATAAACATATCTGTGATTCAAGATGAATATCTACTTGTGGTTATTTAGATATTTGTAAAACATCCATTATAATGTCTTTTAAGTGTATGTGTGTCTACACTATCACAAAAGTCAGCTCCCTCTTTTATTCCAATCTCTTCATCCTGCACTCAGGCTATGTACTTTACACCTAAACTCTCTTTCAGAGTAAGGCAGTTAGACCTTTCTGGGATGAAAGTTGCTGGCAATTCGGAGAACATTTGCTCTGTTGGGCTGTAAAACACTTCTCACATTATTTCAAACATCTTGAACTGGGAAAACAAACAAAAAGCCAGACAACCATTCAACAAAAACAAACAAACCAAACCCCCACAGGTGGGCTAGCAGAAATCTGGCTCAAATAGTGCACAATTTAGATACAACCAGTTTGCTCTTGAAGCAGTTAGCAGTAATGTGTATGCCTATGAGCCATCAGAATCACAGAGTTTGGGGATCAAGGACTGGGATGAACGTCCTAAGCAGTGTGGGTGTAGCTGTAGAAATATTAGATGCTCAGAAAGCATTAAGATCAGGTATTTATCTCTTATGAGAGTGACAATTCTTGCTGAAGTCAAGAAGATGCCCTTATGTTCTGTATGGGAATTCAGACCCAAACAGAATGAAGGTAAAGGTCCTTTGTGTAAATTGGCACATCCTGTGGGGTGTATGACCAAAGCAGCAAAATAATATGAAAGAGAAAGATTGAGGAAGAACAGTTTTGATATATAATTAAAGATATCTCAGTTCCTATGCTTCTTATTACTGCTCCTGCAGGTTTCCTAAGGATTTTAAATTTTGGGTTAATGCAATGATTGTTTAAATGTCTTCTTTACCTAACATTGCCAGTGAAATATTGCTAGGTTTAGAAGAATCTGAGACTCAACAGTTTTTAGCTGCGGTTATTGCTGACCAATATAGGCATGGATTTTACTGCCAAAGACAGGTGGGTTTTCATTTAGGAACTCTTAACGTGCTTGGACTGTCCCAGGATAAAGACACTGTGAAGATGAGACACTGCAGTTTCACCATAAGACAAGATCATCCATGTGACACAATACCTCAAAATCATGTTGCTTGATTGCAAAAAACAAAAAACTGAGAAAAAAAACCAAAAAAAAAACCAAACATGTCTTTAGTTTGATTTAGAGCAAGGCAATATGCCAGAACAAACTTTTTGAGCAGAGAGCTCAAAGTCAGTAGTTATCAAAGTGTTACACTTGCAAAGTCATTGGAACACATCTCAGCTGATAATACATCATTCTCTATTCCCTGAATTCTGTTCCTTCAGAAACTTTTTCACAGATATGCTAAAGGTGGCATTTTCATCTGAGAAGTTTTAGAATGGCCTGTATTTACTAAACTTGGAATCTTTCAACCTGACCTTCAGTACTTGCTGAGGTTAAGGATAGAGCTGCTACTGAACAGTCATAGAAGTAAGCAGCTGGAGATCATCAACCTGCATTACTTTCTTGAAAGTGCTTTTCTCTTTTGCTTTGCCTCTCTGGGGCAAGTGGGGAATGTCAGTTAAGTGTCTAAAATTAAATGCAAGCAAGTGAACAAAGCTTTGGAAGGGAAGGTGTCAAGAGGATTTACCAGACTCTTCTCAGTCATGCCAAGGAATAGGACAAGAGGCAGCAGACAGAAAATGATGCATAGGAAGTTCTTGAGGAACTCCTGAACATGAGGAAGAACTTCTTTACTCTGTGGGTGACTGAGCATTGAAACAGATTACCCAGAGGGTTTGTGGTGTCTCCTTCCTTATTCAAGAACCATCTGAACACAATTCTGTGCCATGTGCTCTAGGAAGACACTGCTTGAGCAGAAAGGTTGGACTGGATGATACACTGTGATCCCTTCCAGCCTGACCCACTCTGTGATTCTATGATTCCAGTTCCCCCAATTAAGACAATTTCATTTGATAATCTGTCCATTTTTGCGGGATTGAAATTTCTCTAAAATTACCTGCATGTTATCTTCAATGCTAGAAGGTGAACATACAAATGAAGAAAGAAATATAGGGAAAACCTAACAATATGCACCCTATTGCCAAAAAGATGATTTTAAAATTAAAAGCAATAGAAACTCTAACTTCCTAAGTAATTTTGAAATAAAAATAGTTTTTAAAAACCCTGAGTTTGTAGAAATGTTGTGGGTTTTGGTTAGTTACATAACAAAACAGTGCTTTCTTCAGACAGGACTGTAATTTTTAACTTCTAATAAAATTGTTTGCTGACAACTGTAAAATTTCTGCATTTACTTCTGAGAAAAGTGAATGAAAGAGATCACTTTTTAAAACTAAAAATTATTTTGTTTCCCTTATATTTTTATCACAAGCTATTGTGAAGAAAGTCTGTATGCTTTGGTGATTTCCAAATCCTTTCTGTGTCCTTGCCTTAACTCAGATTTGCAGATCATGGTTAGATAAAATTTATCCCATTTCCTCTTATGGCAGATGCAACAGAAGCCACTGCCTGCTTTAGCTTTAACAGCCAGAATAAAATCAACAGCTCAGCCCTGCACCACAAAACAGTGGAAATATTTTCCTTCACCTGTATAGGACTACTTGGTGATAGGATCCACACCTATACCAGGGTGGTCCCTGACCCCGTCTCCTTCCAAAGCCACTCCTGTCACCCATGTATCTTCTAGTACTGTGTTGAAATTACAGCAATATCTCACTTCTAACTTCATGTTGAATAAAAAAAACCGAAATTTACCCAAAGAGAGAAACACTAAGTCAAAGCCAGTCTCTCCAGGTCTGGAAACATCTAGCTCAATAACATGGTGCCCTGCTTGGTGTAATCTGTGTGTTAAGGGTGTTGGGGAAAGCTGAGCAGCAGAGGAGCTGAGAGGTGCACTCTGCCACAATGAACTGCATTTTTAAATGTTTGGTAAGTAACAGGGAGAAATTCTGTTTGTCTAAAAGAGCTGAGAATATTTTGAGTTTGAAGTGTTGTTTAAGAAGTTTCATTCCCTTGAACATTTTTGAGTCTTTTCTTTACTAAAGCTCATTTCCTAAGATATGGTATACACAGTAGGATTCATAAAAGAACTAGGTGTTTATACATAGACTGGGAACAATTTTAGTCAAGCATCACGTATGGCCTGATTGTCTAATAGGTAGTTACAAGCATGTGCAAGAACTTCACTGAAACCTGTCTATACCACTTGAATTTAAATTGAATAAGAATTTTTAAAGTGCAAATTCAAGTAAACTCAAATTTCAGCTTTCCATAACTCTGTAGAATTAATTATCCAGGAGAGTTTCTCATAAGGGTTTCAAAGGACTCAGGATTGCACATTCATATGTTTCTTCTATTTCAACCATGTTCTGAAAGTCTTCACAAAAACCTGGGATCCTGTTGTGTCTGGTAGTGAAGAACGTCACAGGAAGGTATAGCCATATACTATATTGTTCTGTCTGTCCTGTCTGTAATTAGCTGTTCAACTCATCTACTAACACTTATTAAATCAACAGGTTTTATAATTTCTACATGTTTCTAGAATTGCCAGATTTCAGCAAAGGCTGTATGAAAGAAATTCTAAGAAAAAATGAAGCCAAATGTCCTTTTGAGCTCATTATCAAATCTCAGAATAATTCTAAAAGCTCTAAAAGCTCCCAGAACTATGATGTCAATAATAATGTTCTATGAACCCTTTTCTGGCTCTTTGTAGCTACCTATAAGACTGCAGAATGATCCATCACCATTTGTTATTGCTTGGATTTGAGAAGAATCTACAATGTGCTAAATGTTTCTGCTGTACAGGTGAAAACTGCATATTTAGTTCTTACCAAGAAAAGAGGGAAATAACTAAAAAAAGAGAAAATGCAAAGGGAATTGTGTAAGATATTTTACTTATTCTTAGATAACTCCACTACTACCCGGACAATCTGTTTTTTTCATTCACATAGAGTGTAAGATGCAGTGTCATTGGGCCCTTTTTCACTTACATCCAATCTCTTTTTTCAACTTGTGTTCGCTCATGGGATAAATGAAACCAATAAGCAAAATGGATTAAATATCATGGTCTGAACTCCACTGAAATCAATAAAAGACTTTCTGCTAACTCCAGTCAGCTACAGACTATGGTTTAATCAGCCAGGTGCATTTAAGTGTTACCATTTCCTTTAAATTAATTTTAAATATAGATAAAGAAAATTATCATAATTGGCCCAGATTCTATTTCTGGGAAATCCAATCTGAACACTGCAGACTGAAATACCTCCCTAAAATGAGATGAGGTTTTGCGCATGGGAGAGAAATGGGAGTCAGACAAGCATATAGTTCTGCTTATACTATTAAACTTTGTTCAGTAATATTAGCTATCTGTTTCTGAATTCTTCAGTCTATTTCCTGGTTGGCCCCACACACTTCTAAAGCAATTACCACTTTCCTGATAGTTTGAATTATTAATGCTATTGTTGTTATTAATATTAATTCCAAAGAGTGGCAAAACAAATTGGGTCCCCTTCATGCAAAAAGTTAGACGTGTTTTGGCTGTCATCAGTGCAGCCTTTTACTGTGTTTGTGATTTGAAGTGTAGCATTGATACCAGAACAAATACCAACACCAATGCTGCAGGCAATTGTTGTGATGGGCAAGGGTCACATCTAGCAAATGAGAGCAGACTTTAGCTCTGCACGTAGAAGAGAACATTATTTAATGAGTTATTTCATGCACTATATGAGGCTGTAAAATTGTAACTGAATGTATGGAGAATATGTGTATCACCTCTGAGTGCACTCTACAGAAACCCCTCTAAAGAGAGGAAGAAATTTTAAGATCCTTAAGACTAAGTGAATTTCTGAACTAATAGAATTAGTAGAAAATGCAAGTGGTCTTCTCCCATTCCCACTGGCTAAAACAACACCACAAACTCAAATAGATTGGATCCTTGGCACCTTCTTTCACTGGCTTGAAGTACTGTAGCCCAGCCAGTCCACATGATAAGGTGGAAAAATCAGGTGAAACAGGCATGCCTGTCTGCAGTCGTTTGGAAATCAGAATCATGTTTGACAGATTTTCCTCTGAAACAAAATGTGTGTGCGCTAGGCATTAGATATTTATTTTTCTCTTTATGGAAACAGGAGATCTCCAATACATTTTTACTTTTAAACTTGATCATCTTCTTTGCTTATTTTTTGCACCAACAATGATATTTTTACTCACTCTACTTCTAGAATAAAAATTCAACAATGAGCTCACTTCAAACCATGACCACGATGAGTGATGGATTCTCATACTGACAATAACATTCACAGATTAACATATCTATCAAAGGTCATATTAAAATCCTACAAATAATAGTTTCCTCTTCTTGTTATTCACAAAGCCAGCAACTATGATTTTATATTTGGAAGTGGAAGTATATTTCTTCCTCTTCTCCTCTCTATGCTCCTCTTCTCCTTTTGCTTTGGTGGGACAGGTACAAAAGTGTGAAGGCACAAACCATTCCATTTTGCACTCTCTTCTGTCTCATTCTACAAAATGCATCTTGCTGCTCCACCTTGAATCTTCTGTCTATCTCATCTGAGGATCATTCCACAGCTGGGAAACAATGACTCTTAGAAAGAAAGAGAAATTGAATGAGATATATGTGGAATATAGGGGATAGAACAATATTAGCACGCTGTCAGTGTTAGTTTCCTTGCCTTCTTGAACAGATAGTGTCAATGTCTATCTGGGATGGATGACTCAAACTCAGTGGGTGTGCAGATGTCAGTTCAGGTTTATGTGCACAAAACACCTTTTATTCCATGATTCAGCCCATCTCCGGTCTGACAGTGTAGCTGTGGCTGCAGCTTCTGTCACATCCTTCCCCTTAGATGATTTCCCCTTATGAGGTCATGCTGCTTGTGTTTAAAGATACATCACAGAGAGATGCCTTCACTCTTCCTGGAGTCCATCTTTGCCTACATTTGCTCTTAAAGTCTTCACAAAACGTAAAAAGGACTTCAATTTTCAGAAAATCTTGTGCATGCAGGAATCCATGCTGGAAACAGGAGGCAGTGTTATGTCATTTTTATCTTGAGCAGTCACAGCAGTCTCACATGGGCTCCAGGTAGTCTCTGTCATTGCAAGGCGTTTGCTGACAACCATTCAGTAAATTCATGGTCAAATAGGAAATGGCCATTGAAGTCACCAGTGCTGATTCATGGGGAGCCTGGTGGCCAGTTACTGATTTGTCCTTTGATGAGTCAAATCAGCTTTAGCCAGAAGGTGGACATTTGGTTTGTAACTTTTCAAGGTCAGCCTGCAGAGTGAAATACTCCCAAACTTCTTAGTCATAATTTTTTAGGCTACAAGTATTGTCTTTAACAGCGCTGGAGGAACTGTTGTGTTAAATATTGTGGCATTAAACAGAAGTTTTTTATTTAAAGATTCTTGTGTTGTAAACTAGCATTCCCATGACTGAACAGGAATACAACCCTGTAGATACACAACCCACAGACAAGTACTGAATTACCCTACTACATTGTGCCTTTTTAATGAAATGTTAGTAGCTTTGGAACCTGACAAATTTTATCCATTATTACTTCCACACAGGTTATGTGAAGAAAGAAAGCTGAAAGGCAGAAATATGTTTTATTTTAATTCCAGTATAATACATCTGTGCTAATCGGAGAGGCACCTTACAGGCAGATGTACAAATCACATGGGAGTTTGTATACCAAATGCAAGATTAATGGGCTCACATGCCAGTGAAGCACTCCTCACTTTCCCTCTTTCATGCCAAGGACTAAAAGCACCATCTTTTCAATGGTGAAGCTGAAGCTACACCATCCCACAGCTGCAAAGGTTTACTCCTGTGGGATTTTCCAGGGATTATATGACTGATTCATCAAACAATCTGTTTAGCTTTATCCTTTTCATGTTATAGTAAAGGGCTTAGCCTTTTTCTCTTCACATAGGCAAAACTCATAATTTGCCTGTCTCGGGTATATGGCACCATTGCTCTGCAGAGCATTTTCATCCTGCTTCTGATGAGGCACTAAACAGAAAACACTTTTCTTAAACAAACAAGTACTGGCTTGGTTATAAGAAGTGACATTTCAGTCTGCCCTGGATAATAGACCAAGAGTCAATTTAGTGTCAAAAACCAGCAAATTGCCTGTCTATATGAAAGGTTTTTAGCTTTGTTTTCCTTCTGTGGCAGGCAAGCTGGCTGAGATTCTATCTCCACCATGAAAAACGCCTTTATTTTGTCTTATTAAATGAAAGCTGAGCTTATCACTGACATCACAGACCTAATGGCTTTTAAAATGGCCCTAATGGCCAGCCTGAGAGACTCTCTGGACCACATTCTCAGGCCATATAAACTAATGAACAATTGGACCCTGCATTTCTAGTACTTCCTTTCTCCCTGTGTCATTTTCCAACCAATAGTAAGCTACAGCATAAAGTTGTTTCCTGTGTCTGAGATTTGGCCCAACAATTTTCATACAAATAATCATTTTTAAACAAGTTCCTGCTTGAAATCTCCAATGTACAGGTTCAGAAGGTCAGATTCAAGGTGTTCATGAGTATAGCCTAATCTTACCCATCTTTGCCTACACCTCTTTGTTTCCAAGTGTGATTTAGGAATTTCCTTCATCAGCTTATCATTGGTTTTGTGGAACCCAAATTACCCTAATTTTCTTTGAATTTTATGGAAAGGAAATAAAACATAATAAAATATTGTTCCCAAAAGAGCAGTTGTGTAGTATAATATGCATTTCTCTTCTATTTCAGGCTGCCTCATGAGGACACTATGTTGCCAAGGTTTTATAGCTATAATCATCACATATTTATGCAAAATAAGAACTATGTACTAGTGCAACATTAAACATGATGAGATTACTTTTAAAAGGAAAATACCAATGAACATAAGCCTTTTCTTCTAATACTTCCTTTTTGTAGGAGTTCAAATAGATGCTTTAGCCAAACACCAGCACATATCCATTTCTATATTACTTTACCAGTGTTGGTAGACTATGACACTTAGGGTCGTTGCACATCTAATAAATATATCAATTTTTAGGTCACAAAATGTTCTTTGTGAGAAACTCAAATAAGCTCTAAAAGGATCTGTATTTCACAAACACATGTGGCCAAGCACTCAAGAGGTTATAGCTGGAACCAACCACACCAAAAGTACTATTTGGATGGATGAACCACTGTGTGTGGTATCTCCTAAATATCAAATTCCCTTAGCTTCCAATCAGTCACAAAACAGAGCTCTCAACTGTTATCTTACTCCCTAAAAGTTCTTCCTGTACAGGAAAGGAGGAGGACCAGACTGCCAGATTCACTGGTTCCCACCTGTGCTGGCTCCATGGACAGGGAAACATCCCTCTGTGCTCCCTAACTCTGGATGGGGATGCAGGTCCCCACTCCTCTTTTGTAGAAGAGGAAATGCTGCCTTGCATGTGTAGGAACATAACAAGATGTAGAAACACAATGGCACCTCCCAATTTAGACAGTTTTGTAATATTACAGAACATCAAAACAGATGTACTGAGCGAGGTGCAAACCCACTCTGCTTGTTGTCCTCGCTCTGGCAGTGGCAAGGAGAGTGCCTGGGGCGCTACACAGGAAGGTGGAGGCATGCACTGATATTTCCCCAAACACACCCCACCAGCTGAACCTCAGAGGACTCCTGTGCCAAGTTTTCTTTCTAGGTGTTTCCATTCCTGGATTTATCTTCCTTGTTCATTTTCCCCTCAAGTTCTCTCCTGCTTTGAGAACCAAAAACATCCTGTAGCAGCAAGCTTCCCACCTTGGTTACACACAGTGAGAAAATGTACCTTTTGTTTGTATTCAGCTTACATCTTACTCATTTTGGTGAGCCGTTATTTTTTAACTGGGATGAAATGGTGAGCAAACCCTCTTTATGTACCATTTCAACAACACTCAAAATTTCTTGGGCACTTCTCTTAACCGTCTAGAATTTTCCCCTTTCAACAGTGCTGTCACCTAGTTTATTTTGTTCTCACCTCCATGAAAGTTTTTATACTCTTTTTATTATCCTTTTTGCTCCTCTCCAAATTTTCTCCTTTTTTCTGGCACCTGTTTTCAGATGGGGAGGATCAGAATCACCTTTGAAAGGAGAATATAAAATCTGCCATGCCTCCTGAGAACAGAAATTGAGGAATCAGCCCTTGCACAAGTTTCAACATCTCCATACAGGTTCTATGGGAATCTGTTATCTTATGTTCCCAAAAGCAGTAGTTATGCAACAGATTTGGTTGCACTTCAGTCAGGTGTAACATGATTCCTGAAAGTATATTACTCCACACACCCAAGAAACCCGGCTGAGATTCCACATTATAATTTTGCAAGTTGCAAAGCTAGTTTAAAAGCAGTCCTCCCCACCTGCATTGATACTCAGATGTGGCAACTCAATTCTCTGGATGACCATACTAAAAAATTGTTGAGTGGAATGATCTAAGCTAATAGACACTCTCTCCCACCCTGCTTCAAGTATTGCTTTTCTTTGTTTATTAACCTGCATCACTCCAGCTGTCAGCAGCAATACCAATGAATCAATTAGCTTGCTGAAAGACTGATAAGCTTCTCCCACCAGAGGTGGTGTAGCAGAGAAAGGAATGAACAGGTGAGAAGAAAAAAAAAGAGGATGAAACTTCTTAAATTGACTTCCCACTTGCAAAATCCTCATGTAAAATCATAGTCTCAGAGGTGATGGGTAGCTTCACCTCTGAGATTTTATTAATTGTGCTTTTCTCAAGGAGTGATTCTACAGGTGGGAGAGATTTGGGAGGTTTCTGGTTGAAAAGCTTTTATGTTTGTGCAGGCAGTGATGCTCTGCATTGTTTGTGGTTTCTCAGGTATAGGCCCACTGCCTGAAGCAGCTGCATTTCAACATCAACAACACATCATACACCTCTATCTGCTCCTTAAAAATAAAAATAAATGAGCAGAGTGACGGAGTATGGAAGGATAGATAATATGGGGATGTTAAGAAGCAGTGAAGTGGGAGGCTGCTCTTGTGACTAGGTCAGTAAGAAGAGTATTCAAAGAACTAGACAGGAGGTTAAAAAGACTGGAGAAAGCAAAATAGGAAAATGCAATTCCAAACTCCCAGAGACACATTTAAATAGGTTCTGCCTGCTTTAAACTTTGGATTTGCTGCAGTTTACATCACTAATCCTCACATTCCTTAAATGCCAATCCGGCCTCTCAAGGGGGCACTTGGGCAGGGAGGTGGTCTGGGACTTGCCATTCTTGATAAGCAGAAAGTACTTGCACAGATATTGGATCCAGTGTGCCTTTGTGGCTGTCAGGCAAAGAGCAGCAAGTTCTCAACCAAATGTGCTCAGCCAGGTCCTCTCTAAGTGCCAACCTACACCTCAACTGAAATGAATTTCAGCCAGGGAAGTTCTGGTCAGATAATTTTCCAGTTTCCTCAAAAAATCTTCAGTATACAAACAATATTTTGAAGCATTTCACACTCAGAAGGTGGTTGAGCTGTTTTTTGGCATTTTTCATTAAAATTTCTGTCACAGTTTAATCTATTTAATTTATTTTTTATTTTAATGAATACCACAAATCACACGTTTCTAAAAAAAAAAACAAAAAAAAGCCACAGAAGTGCTAGCTCATTATTTATTTCAGTACAAAAGTTCTCAGGATAAGCACACACAGAATCAGTTTATCTATATGAATATTCATGTTTATAGCAGACAATATCAAAAGAAATTAAAGAAAGAACACTTAATGACTGCCTTAACACTCCTTTATAACCTGCCAAGCTAAAATTGCAGTGAACTTTGATTTGTTAAGATATTTCAATAACCAAACATTTTCCTTGCAAGCATATGTTCTTTGAGGAAATATATCAGGTTTAAAGAGTTTATGTTTTAAAAGGACATCTTAAACAAAGGTTAAAAATTACACCATGAAAAATGAGATCTTTCTGGAGACCAGGTAACTAAATATCACAGGAACATGTTATCTTCATGGAGAAAATCTGAGTTTTAAGTGAAACCAGAGGGGACCGGGTCAGTCGGTGTGACCCTGCAGGCATGCTAAACGAGCCTAACTCCATTTCAGACTCCGGCAGTGACTGCTGCAGCGAGGTGCTTGAAATGGGGCTCGACAGTATTGTTTTTCCGTCTCCATTTTTCACAGCGAGCCCAGATGAAACCTCTACACAGAGAAATATAAGTATTTGTACTTGGATTTTTTTTTTTCTTCTTCTGGAATTAACTATCTGAATGTTTGGTTTTGATAAATCAGTGCAGCCATTGTACATTAGTATCTGCTCATGCTGATTAGTTAAATTAGATCTAATAGCCTGCATTAGTTATTGTAGTTAGTAGATTTTAATTTATAAATGTATTCCTATACATTTTAATAATCTTTATGCTTCTTTATACCTACCTTATCACATTTGTATTTTATTTGGTTTTCTTTTTCTTTGTAGTTAGTAAGATTTATTTCTTCATTTTGAAAGTTGTTGGTTTGTTTTTTTTTTCCAAGTCTACTTTAGTTGCTTATTTGATAGTTATTTGCCTTTTTTTTCCTGTTTTATGTCAAATCTGCCTAGAGTTTAGGGAAGGAATATTTTAAAAATAGTGTTTGTAGTTCAAAATAAATATTTTATGCTAAACATTTATTTTATTTGTAGCCATCTGTGGGACTGAAGTAACACAGTAAATTGTATACAATACCTGAATGTAATTTTCCAGAGTTTACTATTAGCTTTGCCAAGATTTTGAGGCTATCACTCTTCTTAATTTTTTTTCAGATTGCTTTATGAATGTAGCAAAAGACCAAAGACACTTTTTAGCATATTGAAATGTTTTAAATTTAGATATACCCTGGCATCTGTCTTTGTTGCATTTGTCTTGTGAAGAAAAGTCATGAGAAGAAAGAGTGAGCACAGGAAGTCAGAGCAGCCTGCTGCATTGTACACATGGGTGCAGATGTAAAGCTGGATACAAACTCACATGGCCAAGCACCTACATTCAGTGGAGACAACTGCAATAATGTAGTCACTGCATTTCATTAAATGCATCTCTAAGATGTAGGAGAATCTCTGTAACTGAATTTAGAGTTCTTGGGGCTGAAGCAAGGTAGCAACTCAAGGCAAGAAAGAGATAAAACCAGCAAAATTTCTCAAAAGGATTCCCTCACTAAGTTGATTATTTCCTTTGAGTTCTTTCTGTTGTTATTCCAAGTGACTGCAAGCCATCTGAAGTGCATATTAAAAAAAAAAAAATTAAAAATTGGGATCCGTTCCATTTTCTGTGCTGTCTCGTGAATCTTAAAATCCTCAGTCCAAAGAAACCAAATGTCAGTTTTCATAAGAAAGCCAGTTGCCAGATGTTGTAACAATTGATGGCCCAGATGACAGAGGTCACCATTTGTTTTGGGCATCTGTCCTTCAGCGAGCAGTGCCCCGGAGGACAGCGGGCAGACGCCAGATGGTTCTGGGTGGGTGCTCTGGCAGCTCCAGGGCTCCTGGCAGGGTCTGGGGGGACATAGCAGATTCCCAGAAAGATATCAATCAGGGGAGGTGGGATTTAAATCAGAACCTTTGAAGTCGATATAAGTTGATATGAATGAATTTGAGGCCATGTATAATAACTACTGCCACGAAGGGATGGCAGAAGCAATTCTGGGCTCCCACAGATCATCTAAATACCCAAATCTTTAAGCTTTCCTGTGACCTGTATATCCTAGGTGAAATTCACATGGAGACTATAAAGCCCACAGGCTAAATTATATACTTCAGGATCCAGCTAATCAGTCTTGCCTAATAAAACTACAAGAAAATGCATGGTCCAAGCAGGCATCATCATAGACAAAGTGCATGCAAAAAAAAAAAGTGCACTGTAAAACAATGAGTCTAGTGCTCACCAGCCTCAAACTGGGATGACTGGAGTGGGATCTGATAGAAAAGCTGTAAAATCATTAGCTGAAAAGAGAAGGTGAATAGGTAGCGATTGGTCACTGTCTTTTCAATGCAAGAGTTAAGAGTCATCAAAGGGAAATCAGCAGGACTGAGATTCATGATAAAGCAAAGGAAAAGCTTCCTCTGCAAGTGTCAATGTATTCTGCAGGACTTCTTGTTGCAGGATAGGGATGGCACTAGAGGTTTATTAGTAGTCAAAAATGGCTAAGTCCAAGGCAGGCAAATCTGTCAAGGCTGCCTGAATAAAAAACGTTGTGTGTTTCCCTTGTACTTATATTCTTCTTTCATTTATTTATTATAGACTATGTCAGGTACAGGCTGGCAAGTTTGGTAGTTATGTGGCTGGGCCACTGTGGTCTTTCCCAAGGTCTCACCTTCAGCACTGTGTAATCACAGAAACTGGGAGAGGAAACACCTCTATTAAAAGGGGTCCATATGAGGTATCCCATCCCGATCAGCTCAGCCTAAGGAAAATATCATACAGCCTCCTAGATGACTTCTTGCAGAAGGTCTTTGCAGATGTGGCAATTTTCAGATTGCTTTTCAGTCTTGCCCTCTCCCAGCAGGAAAACAGGCTGTAATGGAGTAAACATAAGCTCATAATAAAGAGATTTGCTTTAGTTCCTTATCTTTTCTGACTGTGTAGAAGTAATCCATCAGCCACTAGAAGCCTCAGGTTGAAAATCAGCAGTTACTGTCCTTGGGAGGTGGATTGCAGTCCTGGTCCCCATTCTTGCATTCCTTTATTTTCCTGGGCAAAGCTATACAGTTTAGCAGTCATGTGCCATAATCTCATGCTTGCTGCATGGCAGTTTCCAAGGAAACTCGCAGGCTGCACATGCTAGGAGTGATCCTGAGGGGATGTCAGCTACAATTGCTTTGGTAGAAGCTTTGCTTAAAGTGGAAGCTTACACAAAGTAGAGGCCTTCCCAGACTGGGAATTCAGTGTTAGAATGTGTTTAAAACAAACACATGTATTATTTTCTAGATAGATACAGGAGGGTAATACTTCACACTAATTTAATCTCTTTAATGTGTTTTTTTTTAAAATCATGTTTTACCTATTTCTGTAGCCTAATATTTGTGACTTCTAAAAGCTTGATTGTTTCATTGTTTTGTGAAGATTAATTTCTTTAAAATGGCAATAACCATGAAGGGGAAAAAAGGGGATTAGGAAAACACAGGCTGAATAAAATAACTTATTTTCCTGGAAAGCATAAGCATTTGAAAAAGGTTTCTATGCTAGAAAGGAAAAAATAAAATTGTTTAGAGGACAAAACAAAGGTCCAGCTTACTAATGAGAGTCACACCTGATATCTGCATATTGCATGTATCCAGTACTATCTGAGTGTGCTGAATGTTATCAGGCTACAGCTTTTCAGCCTCTGAGATTAAGCCTGCCCATACTGCACAGTTTATGTACATCCAAATAGCATGGTTTAGGCTTACAGGGATATTTGTGAAAGTGTCTGTCCACATACATACTGTTTACCTACTCACCTGTCCACCAACTGTTCACCTGAATTTACACAGAACACGTATTTGGAGAAAAGATCACAGATTTGGTTTTCTTATTTTCTTATTTTTTTTTTAAATTTTATTTTATTATTTTTGTTGTTGTTGCTTTTGTTTTGTTTTGAAATCATGGGCAAACATTAATTTTGGCCCCTTAAATCAGAGATAAAACACTGTGAAATGCAAGGGCTATGAAAAAAAGAAAACAGAGTACAGGTATCTTCTGGCTTCCAAATACTGGAGGAATTTTTGAAAGGAACCATCATTTAATGAGGATTTTTATTGTCCTTCGAGAACTGAATCTGAGATCATAAAGCATCAGGGTTTAAATCCAAACATTTCTTTCCACCATGTAATTTGGGACACTGAACAGAAAAGCTTAATGATGGTGAGGAAGTCACAAACAGAAGGAAGAAGGTAAAAACTTGTGTCTTCTTATTCTAAAACAGAAAAGTAACAAAAAGTAAATAACCCCTGCCAACTCCCTGCTCCACATTAAAATACACAGAAGAGAAAATAAAAGTTGGAAGAATAGAAAGCTACTAGATGTTACCAGTTATTTTAAACTGTTTTAAATTAGATAGGAAATCAGTGCCATTTTATCATACAAAATATACAGGAGAAGCAGAAACACAGAAACACTTCCCTAATTTTACCAAAATGCATTTGTTTCATAACAAAAATATGTATAAGAAAGAATGCGTATCCAATCTGGAAGCATGTTAGCATTTAACACTCTTTTCATCTTTGTGAAAATACTCCCCTTCTGGAATCTTGCCAAGAAAGAGAGATTTTGACAGGCTGACTTCTTCCAGGGATACACTTCATGTCTAAACCAAGCTTCAGCTATATCTCTTTTTCTACTGAATAGTAGCTAGTGTGTGATTTTTCTGGTTGCTTTTTGGGGGGTATTTTTGGCTTCTCTCTCTTTTTTTTTTTTTTTTCAAGTGGAAGTCATTATTTGGTTTTGAACAAGAACACTGTAATATGTTATCTTGCAAATCTAATTAATCATGTATTTGGTATCTACACACATATATATAGTCTGCTCACTTTCAATCTATAAACGTGACAGAAAACACACTTCATTTGTAAGCTTCTGCAGTTGCAAAATGTTACATGGAAAAAAAATCTCCTTCGTGACATTTCCTCCCATTTACAACACCGAGATAAAAAAAATAAATTGACAAACAGGAAGTAGCTTCGAAATTATAGCTCCTTCTATGAAGCTGACATTCTTGGGTGCCTGCTCTCTTTGAAGAAGAATAATTGAACAGGCTCTAGTTACAGGGGCCAACCCTTTTGAAAGCAGAGCTCTCTAGGTGAAGGTTATTCTTTACTCAGAGGTTAATCAGGGACCTGGATTTCAGTCTCTATAATACTGCTATAAGGAAGGGATTGAAAACAAATTCCTCACTTCAGGGTTGCTCAAGATTTCAGTCTCCAGTGTTGATTGGCACTGATAAGAGTGTCTCTGGCCTTTTTTCTTTCTTTCTTTAATGAAAACATAATCGATTATCTTTTCTTTTTAACTATTTGCTATTATCTTCTAGATAATATTACCTCTAGATAGTCTAATAATCTATGAAATATCATATGCTTTCTCTAATCTCTAATTCAGCAAGTCACTTTAACATGTGTGATCTTAAAACCTGTGGTCACACTTGTGGTGTGTTGATGCCACAGTGTTACAGATGAAGACAATGGGAAAATCTGCACACATAAATAAGTCCTTGTATTTCAGCCTGAGTCCAGATTTCTATTCCCTGACACATGGAATGATCTGGAAATCAACTACCACTTCGGGTTACCCAATGTGGTGGAATTGCTCATCATACTCAAAGACAAAGAAAGAAGAAAAATACATTTGAGATGGACCAAATAGCCAAATAATCTGGTGGCAGAAAGTGAACCAAAATAGAGTTGAATGTACTGTGGGAAATCCTGTGTGAGGGAAATCTGCATTTTGGTCCCATGTCTAGGAGGGGATGAAGTGAGGAAAGGTACTCTCCCACTGGTAATTTGAAATGTGCTGATGTTACAGACAAAATTAATTAACTGGGTCTTTTTAGTGTCTTCTACAATGCCTGCATCTTCTTCAGTCAAGACAGAAAACATCTTTTTAAAATTGAAAGCATTGACAATGTAAAAATTCCATACATTATGAGAGATTTCCCCATCAAGAACCTACATTACTCTACATTATTGTCTTCCCTGCTCTAGGACTCAAAGCAATCAGGCAACCATTTTCCAAGTAGTCAGATAAAGCAGACTGGTCTTGCTGTCATACTTTTTTTTTAACTTTTTATCTAAAAAAAAAAAAAAAAGAAAAAATAAAACACCCTCCCCCCCCCCCAAAAAAAAACAACAAAACTAAACAACCCACAAGAGAGGAAAAAAGAAACATGAAAAACATGAGTCAAGAGAAGTCCTTGGTTCATCCTTGACAAATGACTTTTCATTTTTTTCCTGCAGAGCTGCCCAGCTGAAGGTTGCTACCTGAGTTCCTAAACAGCAGATGATTTGGCTTCATCTGAGCTGAGGATGTTACATCTGCCTGACACTTGCATTTATCCAGACTATTTAATCACATAAAACATATTGGACACTGTTTATTTTAATTCAGTGCTTTTATAAATACTTTTTTCTATTTCCAAGACAGTGGCTGCTTGGCTGCTCTAGCCACTTCCCTTCCCTTTTGCATCACCAGACTTCTCTGCTCCTGGCTTGGAGACTTCCTCAAGGGGCTCTAAGGTTCCAGAGAAAGCAAGGAAAAGAGAAGACAAGAGCCCCAGTCAAGTGCAGTGATACTACTGAAGTGCGTTATTCCATGAGGGAGTACTGCCATACTTTGCTCTGTAATCCTGGTTTGATTTATTCCTTGGGGTGGGTTCTTCATACACAGAAAGTGAGGGAAGTAAAATGGCTCCCACAGGTTATCGAATGCTTCACGGGAATGGAGTGACATTCCTGGCTTCCACTGATCCTGTCAAACTATTCAGCAGCATTGCAGAAGGGGCTCGACAACTGAAGGAAGAAGCCCCGCGCAGCCAGCCCGAGGTCAGGGGAGCAGCCCGAGCGCCCGCGTTAGCCCTCCAGGGTTCCCGTTCCCAGCTGTCAGCATGGCTGCCGAGCTGTTCACAGAGATTACCTGTGGCTTGCCTCTTTACAGTCTTTCCCCCTGTTTGTCAGACCCAGTTTTTGACATCTCATTTAAAATTAGATCCTAATTTTGAAACCTGATCTAGGCGAGCGCCGCTCGGCAGCCCCGGCAGCTCCACTGAAAGTCCGCCTGCACGGAAAGGCTGGTGGGACGGCAGCCAAGGATCGCAACTGTTCGGGGCCGGGACACGGCTGGCGGGTTTGTCCAGCATCCAGCATCCCG